>APFE030799721.1:50830-130710 GCA_000404065.3 Pinus taeda
TACCTAGTTACACTTCCCCGGCAACGGCGCCAAAATGTTTGGTCAATTTAGCATGTCCTAAATTGCTGCATTTAATTGTCAATCCGGGACTCATAAGCTGACGAAGTGCGGCGCACTATATGTGCAAGATAACCTATTTCTTACTTTTGTCGTTTTTTATTTTTATGTTTTGGGGGTTTTTATCTTCGTTGATTTCCTAATGTGAGATGGAAATTCTAAAAGACAAGTATGGATATAAATGTTCAAGGCAATGATGTCTTTTATAATGATTTCCCGAACTTCAAACTTCAAAAGGGGTTTAAAACATGCAATGAAAAAATTAATTTCTAAAAGAAAATGAAAATGTGTCACTATACTAGTCAAACAAACTTTGAACTATTGATCATGAAACCCATTATCCTTGTTGCTGTCTAAATACAAAAGAAATTGTGCTCAAAGAAATCCAAGAATTGCAAGCAAAGTAAACCTAAAATCAAATTACATCAGCTCATATTCTGACCCCTCACCATTAGTCTCGCTATGGCTTTCAGAGGTAATCATAAAAAACTTGAGCAATCTGATATCTAATTTGTAGGAAAATATACTAATATCAAATTACACACTCATACTTCAATCCCTCACCATTAGTCTCGCTATGGCTTCCGGAGGTAACTGATAATGACATGAGCAATTTAATATTTAACATGCAGAAAAATAAACTAATATCAAACTACACACTCATCCTTCAATCCCTCACCATTAATCTCGCTATGGCTTTTGGAGGTAACTGATAATGACATGAGTAATTTAATATATAATCTAACTAATAAAGCAAATGTACAAAACTGAAATAAATAAGACAGTGCTGGAATTAAAAACTAAGAAAAATAAATCAACAGAAGGACAAGACTGATTCCATGTAGTCATTGTAAAACTATGTGCAAATGCTTGGGCTGCCTACTGTAATCTGGAACAAAGACATTGATCAGTTAACAACAGTATAAAGCATGAAAAATTATGGACAGAAATAAAACATGAATACCATAAGCAATGAAATATATACACGTGAATGATTATGGCATAAGGAACGTAAAGAAATAAAGCATGAAACTATACAGCAATAAACAAAACCTCGGCATGTGTAGGGGCCCTCTGCACAACCTCGGGTAGTCAGCTATCAACCACGAATTGAGCTTATAAACAGAGCCTTCTCATGTATTCAAAATGCAGTCATAACACAGAAATAAAGTCACAACATAGTGGGCTCGTTAACAGTCAAAATTACATTACAAAATATAACTAATATGCATATGAGAACGCATTATTTATAGCATAGGATGACATAACTACTTTCCTACAATCTGCGCTGATAAGAGACACGTGAACAACCACGTCCAGGAATCTAGCAATATGGCTGCCGTGAAGATTAAATATCTAGAGGGTGGCTGTTGGATTTGGCTTATGGAGCAGTCCACAGGTGTTGGTATGTCCCTTAAGATTTAGGAACGGCCACGCCAGTCTTCACGTGGTGAAAAATAGAGTTTTGTCACCGTAGGACTCTTAGGTTGACCACCACTTGACTACCTTTGTCTATGGCCTCTTTTAATGAATTCAACTGAGCCAATAGGACTCGGTCCATGTCCACGTCGTTTTCAACTTGCCCATGTGGCTCGATTCGCCTAAAGACACCTGCAATATAGACTTTAACAAAATGGCTGCGGAAAGTGACAAGATTCCGCAGCTCATAAGCAAAAATCTAGTTCAAGCCGCAACACAAAGATATAGTCAAGAAACCACTTTAAATGCTCTTTTATAACTAATATGCAATGATATTGATGGTTTAGGAGGTTCGGATGAATGGAAAGAAGCTAGAAAAAGGTGTAGGAAAGATGCAAGTTTGGGGCTCAACATACCCCCACTGTGAAGGTGCTGCATGTCCTCATGCAACCAAAATTTTGACTATCCCTCCTTCAAATCATATGTTCTAAAGCTTCTGCTAGTACATCCAGCCCTCTTCCTCTCTTTCTTGGTGCTGCTAACATCTTGGGCTTCTTCATCAAGCATCTGAATTTAAGACTGATCAGTGCTCTACTTATCTTTTTGCACTTTTTCTTCAATTTCTTGTTCTTTTTCTGCCAGAGCCCGAGGTGTAGCACGGTATTATCATGGATGATCTTGTCCAGTTTGCTCTGCTCTTTGAGTGCTTCATTTTCATTTTTAATATGTCTATTTAAAACCTCCAACTCAAAGACTTCTTGTTTCAACGATTGGACTAGAGCTTCTTGTGCTATGTGAGGTTGAGTGGATGAAGTGCTGGGACCCGTGGCTGTCCTTTCTAAGGATTCCATGTAATCATACACCTCTTGCTGCCTTGGATCTATTTCGGGTGTCGTTTTCCTTGGGCTGTCCCCAGAATGATGTGGAGGAGAATTGACTTCAAAATCTGGCCGAAAGGGACTCATGTCAACATCTTGAGGGCTAGTTTCAATGTTTGGTTGAGAATGAGGTGGACTACGGCCAGCTAGAGTTTGTTAAGGTGTTCTTCCTCCCATATCAATAAAATGGGGCCCTTTCGTTTGTGCTTTTCTCCATTTTCCCTTAAGCCTGCTGCTTCTTCTTACATACTGTGGACTACTGCCTTCTTCCTTCTGTTTTTCTTTTCCTTTCTTTTTGGCCATAGCTGACTGTTCCTGCAGGTGAACTAGCCTCTCAGACAATACTTTATGGTCTTCTTCTAAGGAAGGGGATTGATGCACAGCCTCAATGCTTCTTTTCTCTTTTGATTTTGTTGGCTTTTTACCCTCGGTCTTCCCTTCCTCCTTTTAGACAATCTTTCTTCTCTACTAGTTATTTCAACTGTGTTAGTAGGAGTGCTTTGAGTTTTATCACTTGTTCTCTTTCTTCTACTTCTTTTTGATGTACTGCCTTCAGGGGTTTCTTGGGGTTCTTCAAAGAAATTTCTAATTACAAATTGCTCTCAGGTGTCCCTTTTCTCTTTTAATTGTTTTTCTATCAAGATTTTCATGAGACCATGGTGATACAAATGTGGTTCTACATCCCCCAGATGCTTTTGGATGGTCACAGACATCTTTTTCAAACTGTTTAGTAAAAAGTATGGCAGATTGAGGGTCTGGTTATCTAGGAAATTCATCAACAGTCATGTATGATACATGTACATTGCTCCAAAACGTCCCTCACAGGTGATAAGCTTTTGAATAACCAACAGTAAACTAGCCCACTCTTCTTTTAAATCATGGGTAGGAATTCCCTTTTTGAAAATAGTGACATCCATACCTGGGTTACGTAGGATCACTCTCCAAGCTTCATCGCCAATGTTCTTGTAATTAAACCAACGTTCACCTTCTTGGGGAAGTTCTGTAGCAGCTGCTATAGATGCCTCAGTCACTGTAAACTTGAGGTCCCCAATTTCCACCTCCAGTCTGTCAAAAGACCTTACAAAAGCCTTTGTAAACTCCTTATGGTAGCCTTTAAACTTTTGAGTAAACCGAAGCCATTTTGCCTTTTTCAGTATGTCCTTCACTTGCGGGTATCCTTCCATAAATTTGGGTCCCTTTGGTTCTGCCCTCAACAGTCGTCTCATCCTTCCTTCTATTCTTTAAAACTCGTTTGCATGAGGAGGGTTTAGCAGAGGTAAGATGACTAAATTAGCGGAAATGAACAGGGTTTATGAGGGAGACTAGTGACTGTAAGCGGATATCAGAGAATAGGTACAAGGAATGAAGCGAAACAGAGAACAAAATGGGGTGAAGGCTTATGTGAGCACGGTGGAAAAGTAGCCATGAGGTTAATAGAATAGTAGGGGGAGTAAAGTGTATTCGACAGTATTTAAAATTGGGTGGCTGCAGAGTAGACGCAAGCACGTTTATGAAACAGCTGTAGATTTTGTTCGGCTGAGAGAAGCCGTAGTCAAATCAACCACGTTCCATAATTACATGTGGAATATCAAAGTATAGCCGAACACGAGTGAAGACCGGAGGCTTGATTATAAAGTCGTTTAAAAATGAATGCAAGGATTGTGGGGGAATCGTATAGAGATCTTGGAACGGCTATGGAATTATCAACACAATCATTGCATATTATGGAGCCATGGTTTATAACTATGTAAAAATGTGTTTGAATGCCATTTGAAATAAATTTTTACTCATACCTTGGAATTCTTGACAATTTTCATTAGTCTTCAATCAGTTGCTCCTCGTTGATACTTTTAAATGCCTCATGTCTTCATAATATGTCTTCATACCTGCATTTGATTTTATGATTGTTGAACTAACATCTGACTGTAAATTTTTTGAAAAACAGAGTGGTGTCTGCAGAAACACAACTGGCTGCGGAATCAGTGAGCAGCTGCAGAAACTGACTCTAGCTGCGAAAACTGACCCAACAATCTTATAACTAAATGAGATGTATAAACAATGACTGAATGGATGAAAATGGTCATAAAAACTTTTATTAATGGAATGAAATGAAGTGATGTGGAATGGAAATGAGATGGAGTGGGATGGAAATGAAATGGAATACAATAAAAAAATGAGAAAGAGAGAGAGATTTTTTTTTTTGGAAAACATAGGGTGTCAGGAGTTCCTGATTTTCACCTTGTGTTTTCTGTATAAGACTGCCAATCAGTGATTGGTTTTCAGGCTTATACAATAATTTTTTTTTTTTGAAAAGAATAGAACAAAGGCTAGGTTGGTGGAGAAGAAGGATTCTTCTTCACCAGCCTTATTGCAGAACTATCTTGAAAGATTTTGACAAATTCCTCTTTGGAGAGTGGCTTATGATAGATCTTTAATCGGTGGCCATTCACAATAAGAGGAGTTTGAAATTCATCAATGGTCTTAATTCTTACCACTCCATTGCTAAAGACTTTATCAATCTCATATGACCCAAGCCAATGAGTTTGAAATTTGCCTTTAAAGTCTTTAAACTTGGAATCAAATAGCAATTCCCAGTCTCCTTCTTGAAACTTTCTCTCTTTAATATATTTGTCATGCCACTTAGCTCTTTGATATTGAACTAGATCAGTTCTTAGGATTGCTTCTTGTCTGATCTCATCTAGCTCATTCAACTAATCCATTCTATGCTTTTGGGCTTCTTATAGATCCATCTCCAACTGAACTGCCATCTTGAAGGTTTTGACTTGGAACTTAATGGGGAGTAGGACTTCTTTCCCATAAACAAGTTCATAGGGAGAATGTCCTGTTGTATTTCTCCATGTAGTTCTGTAGGCCTGTTGTGCTGTACAACAACCCCCCATTTCATAAAATTTTACCTTCAAACTATAATATGAAATGGGTCCCTTTTAGATTTATGAATAAAATTGGTATCAACTTATCATTCCTCAAAAGGTTCAGAAAGAAATAATATATTATAAACCTTTTGAATGAACATAAATCGGTCTTATAAAAATAAATGAATAATTCCTTATTATTGCGATAAAGCGATCACAAGATCGCATATCGCAATAACAAAGGATGCATAACAAAAAGACCCATTGGTTTTCCCCGATGCGACAAGCGAATAACTATCGGATATCGGGAAAGGTAAGCGATTGTAACAAAAGGCCCTCTCTCTATGCTCCGATGCGATATCACTATCGGCGATCGGGGAGTATAACATGCATGCAACAAAAGGCTCCCTTCTAAGAAATCCCGATGCGAATTAGCTTTATCGCTATCGGCGATCGGGGATTTCGCAATGACACAAATATAACTACTCAAGCATTCCTCCGATCTTCGATTGCGATAACGCTAAGTGCAAATTTCAAAAAGGATTGGTAAGGCTTGAGTATATTATGTTAAAGTATTATTAAAAGCCTTTCTATTCCCGATAGCGATTCACTTATGATTAACCGCCAAAAAATCAAGGCCATGCTTAAATGAATTATTCGGCGAATAAACGACATGATGAGCATTTAAATGATTGACAGGATTAAATGGCCAATTAATGGAGCAATTATGCCAAAATCTCTTCAGAGATTGTATCTGCGGAAATATTATTTTAATCCTTCATTATTCATTGATTGATATAACTCTTTCATACTTGGTTTGCACCACCTATTCTCTGCATTACGTTCATTTTATCTCCTGTGCGGAGCTCCTTCGAAGAAGCAATTTTAGGCCAAATGGGGAAGAAATCTAAAAAATTTGGAACAGCTTCAGCTTCCACAGTAACAGGACAATCTACCGCCGATTCGGGACCAAGTAAAAAAGGATTGATCTAAGACACTACATGTCTTGGTCTCGGCAATACTAGTTGGCATAACATCTATAATCTAGTTGAAGCCGAAGAACCTGAAGCAGTATCAGTACAAGCTACAGCAGGTTCGAACTGAAAGTCCGAGGCTACCCTAAAGAATTTAGCTGATTCTTACTTACACCGGATAGCGGCTCGAGAGAAAATTCTTCCATACATAGATGTAGTAAGGTGGGCAGTTGAGGAAATCCCGGTTACAAACAGAACATTTTGCATAGTCGACGGGAGAGTCTTCGGTTTGTTTCAATCCAATGATTTGAGACAAATGTATCATTTGTCGGAGCCACAGAAGAAGTATAACAAAGCATTTCTGGAGAAGTTTAGAGATGAAAATGAAACTGAATCAGCACCTATATGGGAATGGAGACAGAACCCCGCAAGACACAAGCATGAGTCCTCGGGTAAGTACTCTGTCGATTCATTGTGTTCTCCTTATTGTTACGCTGGGGCGATGATGTGTAGAATTTGGGGGTTGCATGATTCCTCAAAATTCTCAATAGAGATGGTTCCTTTAATGGAAGCAACGGTCAATAGTGAAATAATGGATTGGGGGAATATATTATCTAATAAGTTAGCAACTGCTATTCTTGAGTTCAGAAATAAAACTCGCATTACTGATAGGTCTATTCCTCCATTTTATTATAGTGCCTACATATTAGATACTCTTTGTTTTAACTCCAAATTTCCTGTGCTGGGGTGGAGATGGACTCCACAGGACCCCATGCCGATTCATATCTATCACCAGAAGTTGTGGAAAGCCCATTATAAAGACCACCTGTATCAAGTTTGCAATGGTTTTTTGTTGCCCATTTACTATGCAATTTTTGACAAGCCTGCTCCGAAGATTTCCTCGCAAGCAGAGATTGACTTGACTGCCCTAGGAAACTGGTTCGGAGAGGATAAATTTACATATATAAGAGTTTTCGGCAGTCTTTCCAGTCCTCATGTTCTTCCCTTGTACATACCTGGCAAACTATTGGTTAGAGAAATAGCATATCGGCTTACGTCTGCAGGAGCAACTAAGACTCTGAGGAATTCAAAGAAGCAAGTTTGGCCTCCTTTTCCTCTAAGGTGTGGCGTTTACACTCTGCATGACTATAAGCATACAGAGAAAGAAATAGAAAAGATAAATGTACTGAATCTCGCCACTCTTCCTAATAGACGATTTGATCCAAGAAAAATCGTCTATAATGTACTGGAACAGGCAAAACTCACTAAGTTTGAACATAAAGAAGACGAGTTTGATGATCTATTTTCTTTGGCGGAGTCATTATTTCAGGTTCAAACATTAGCTAAAATGAGATATCACGACGACGGGTTAGTAGAATTTAACAAACTCAGAGAGCAGAGGTTGCAAACTTTGCCTCTAGATTTACTAACTACTTCCCCGATGACACAATCAAGCGAGCCTGAACAACGACTTACCGATGAACCTCCTGCTACATCAGAAATTTTTGAAGAAGTCCAAAGAAAAGAGCAGGAGGAACTCCAGAGGAAAGAACAGGAGGAAGCGCAAAGGAAAGAACAAGAGAAAATACATGAGGAGGAACAGAAAAAGGAGCAGGATAAGAGCAGCAAGGATGGGAATTTCGATACCCAGATTGACCCGAAATTGCTCCAAGAATGGCAGCAATTTGACTAAATCATAAGCAATCTGGAAAGCTCAAAAGATGCCGATACATCCAAAGCGACATATACACAGGATACAATGTCAAAAAAGGTTCCAAGTGAAGAAACCAGCGGCCTACCCCCTAGTACAGACTTAGAAATAATTCTGAAAGATCCTTCGGATCAAATCATTTTGCAAGTGGAGGATATACCTCCATTGGATGTCTTTTACAGCCCAAAACATAGGGCTGTAGTAAAGCGACAGCAGAAAAGGAGAAGGATTGATCAACCTTCCCTGTTCCCCGAACAAACAGAGACAGCCAACGTAGTTTGGAAGGAGGAGTTCGATCGTTCCGATGACCTAACAAAGTTGTCCCAGTATGCTGGAGCCTATTTGGCGGCCACCATGGACAAGGCATCAGAAGTGAGTAATTTGCTAAAAGAAAAAGACCAGACAATCATTTTTTTACAAACACAGCTATCGGAGGCACAACAGAAAGCAGAACAATTAGAACAGCAATTGTCAACTCAGCAGCAGTTAAATAATCAACTGAACAAGCAGCTACTTGAAGAGAAACAAAAGGTAGATTCAAGCGCGATTCAAAGGCAGAAAGAATTATTGGAAGCATTGGCAAAATTGAAGACGGTGAATGAACTAATGGTAAAGACAAAATATGAGCAAATTGCTCAATTATCACTTCAAATAGAGAAGTTCAAGAGTCTTTCCAGCCTGCTGATTTCAAGATAGAAGCACTACAGATTAATAAAGCACTGGTAACACAAATAAGACTATTTTGTCATAAAATTGCTCAAGTTGAACCCCTGTGTGACATAATAGCATCAATAATCAATAAATCAGTCGATGCTAGACAGGACTTAGAGCAGGCCGATGAGACCTTAACAGATTTTCTTATTTGGCAGGGCACCAGTGAGGGACAGGCAGCAAATTTGCCTAAAATCCTAGAATCATATAAAGAAATCCTATTCTTGGAATGGCAGTCCCAGTTGATGAAGGCAGAGAGAGCAGTTTCTAGATGCAAATTATCCACAAGTAATTTGATTGAATTAATTAACAATACTCTCTATTTATCTAATATGATCTCTCAATGTACACCAAGTAAATTACCATCAACTAAAACATTGGAGCAATCATGTTATCAAGAGCTGGAAAAGAATGGGAGGTTGATTACAGGTATTCAAAGTTTAACTTGGGACACCTATTGGTTGTTCCTAGTAAAACCATACAACCAGAGAGCCGCCCTCAAGTGTCTAACAGATGCAATCGGGTGTATCATTCCCGATATACACGATGCCACATACTCGGCTCAGCTCAATTCTCGTCTCAGCCGCCCTCAAGAAGTGGAACCGAGGCTAGCGATATGCCAACTCAGATCAAAGGGAAAACAACCAGAGTGATGAATCATGCTGCCGACTACCAAATTGCTGTGGAGGAGATATTCAAGATCAAGTTATACCAATTAAATAGCATTTTATTTTTGTAGTTAGTTAGTTTAATTAAGTATTTATAGACCCTTTCATGCATTTAGAAAGGGTCCTCAGTTGTATAAGACTCAAACCTGAAGTTGCACTACTGTACTTCAGGTATATTTTTTAATAAAGACTGGGCCAAATTATTCCAATTTTTGACAATGAAGCTTTTATGTGGATGTGCACTATTGCCTTTATTTAAAAGTATCTCTGAGTTGAAAGAGGAATTCGTGATGTTGGGAATGATTTGCAGCACATATGGTACTACTATCTATGTTCTGAATTCATGCTTTTTATGTGAATTGTTATTTGATTACTCTTTCTATTATTGAATATATGCATGTGTTTCAACAACATTCTTTATACTTTCCACTATTGGATGTTTACATGATGCTTTTCTTTTAGTCATACATGTATCAGTAATATGTAAAAGACAAGTGTAACAATGTTTTATTAATTACTTTGTTCAACTATTTGAACAAAGCAATTATTATATGAATGAATGTCTATGTTTATCAAATAGAGTCATCCATATGTTTATTTATGAACAATGATCATCAAATGTTGCACTTAAGAAAAGAAATTTCCCAGGATAGAATAGTTATTTGTATTTTTGCTCTTTAGATTAAGTCATCTATCCATTATCACTTATTAGAAAACCAGTCACTCATCCATCCCCTTTTTATTCATCATTGGGAAACTGGTCCCATTATATCCAGTCAGAGCCACCATCCCAAACGGAAAAGGAGCTGCATTAAGGTCCGGACCAGGTGGTTTTCCCCGATGTTGATGCAACGATTTTCGAGGCATCAACAAGGCCCACAAGGCTTCAGGAAGCCTTTTTGCCCAATCTCTTCTGTGTAGATGAATAGTTTTGTTGATGATACTTTCAAGAACTTTGTTTGTAGACTCCACTTGACCATTTGCTTGCTGATGGTAAGGAGTAGATCTTCTATGCTTGATTTGTATTCTTCCATCAACTTTTCCACCAAGTTGGATGTGAATTGACTTCCCTGATCTGCCACAATTTCTCTTGGAACACCAAAGCGAGTAAAAATATCCTCATAAAGAAAATTAACAATTGAATTTTCAGTAGCAGAAACTAACGCTTTGGCTTCTACCCATTTAGTGACATAATCAGTACAAACCAATATATACTTCTTTTGCTTAGATGGTGGATTAATAGGTCCAATGAAATCTAAAGCCCATTTTTCAAAAGGTTCGATGACTACCTGTGGTTGCAATGGCATTTCATTTGAAAGGGTAGGTTTCCCTACTCTTTGGCAACTGTCACACCTTTTGAGATATTGTTTTGCATCTTTAAAGAGGGAAGGCCAAAAATATCCCAAATAAAGGATTTTATAGGCTGTCCTTTTGTCAGCAAAGTGTCCGCCGCATGGTTCATCATGACATGCCTTGAGGATATCAGGCATTTCATCTTCCCTAACACATCTCTTGATCACAAGATCTAGCCCTGTTCTAAACAATTCATTAGAAATCCATGAATATTTTGAACTCTCCTGAATAATTTTTCTTCTTTCACTAGGGAAATAGATGTGGAGGTAGTTTCCCTGTAACCAAATAGTTAGCAATATCTGCATACCAAGGGGTTTAGTAGGTGTTACTGCAAATAAATATTCATCAGGAAACTTATCCTCTACAGGAGAATCTTCTTTAGTATTCTGAATCCTAGACAAGAAATTAGCTACTGTATTTTGTTTCCCTGGTCTATCCAATACAGTAATATTGAATTCCTGTAAAAGTAAGAGCCATCTTGTAACTCTGCCATTAGTAACAGGTTTTTTCATTAAATATCTAATCACAGAATGATCAGTATGGATAAAAGTTTCATAGCCTGTTATATAATGTCTAAACTTATTGATTGCATGAACAACAACTAGGAACTCTTTTTCAGTAAGAGTATAATTCAACTCAGTGGGAGTTAAATTTTTACTGGTATATTAAATGGCATAAGGAACTAAATCCTTTTGACCCAACATAGCCCCTAGAGCTGTATCTGAAGCATCTGTAGAAATATGGAAAGGAAGTTTCCAATTTGGTCCTCTCAAGATGGGTGCTTCAGATATTCTTGTTTTCAAAGTTTCAAATGCTGATTGACAATCAGGATCCCATTTGAATTCATAGTCTTTTGTAAGCAATTTGAAGAGCGGAGATGCTATTTTAGTGAAGTTTTCTATAAATCTTCTATAGTATCCAGTAAATCCTAGAAAACTTCTAACATCTCTTTGGCAATTTGGAATATGCAACTTGGAGATGACTTCAACTTTTGATCTATCAACTTTAATCCCATCCCCTGAAATATGATGTCCTAAAACAATACCTTCGGTAAAAATCATAAAGCATTTTTCATGGCTTAATGAAAGGTTTGTTTCTTTACATCGTACAATTACTTTTTCCAAATTTCCTAATACTTCTTCAAATGAATCACCATAAACTGTAAAGTCATCCATATAAATCTCTACACAATCATGAATTAGATCAGGAAAAATTCCTAGTACTGCTCTTTGGAATGTTGCAGGTGCATTAGATAACCCACAAGGAAGCACTCGATAGGCAAAAGTCCCCCATGGACTGGTAAATGTGGTCTTATCTTGATCCTCGGGTGCTACCTGAATTTGGTTATAACCACTAAAACCATCCAGAAATGAAAAGTACTTTTTGCCTGCTAATATATCTAATACTTGATCGATAAAAGGCAAAGGAAAGTGATCCTTCAAAGTTGCTTTATTCAATTCCCTGTAATCAATGCATACCCTCCACTTACCATTCTTTTTAGGTACTATAACCAAAGGAGAAACCCATCGGCTATCTGAAATTGGATAAATGAAGTTTATATTGAGTAGTTTTTGGAGCTCTTCTTTCACTATCTCCCTAAGGTTTGGATTCATCCTTCTCTGAGGTTGTCTGATTGGTCTACTGTTTTCCTCGACGTAGATGTGATGAATCCAAGTCTTAGGGTCAATACCTTTCATATCAGTATACTCCCATGCAAATGCAGTAGAATTTTTTTGCAAGATTTTGGTTAGCTCTCCCTGTTGTAATCTTTCCAAGTTTTTGTTGATATTCAATGTTTTACCTGGAAAGATCTCAATGGTGGAACTACCAAACTCTTCCATAGAGAAAAGAGACATTTGTCTAGATTGATGATATCAAGTGTCAGAATCTAACTGAAATGGCGTATACGCTGTGTGGTATATTCTGGAAGATGTTTTCAAAGTTTTCTAATGTGTTCAGAATTTGACTATCTTCACTGACTTCAGAAATGGTAAAGACAGGTTGTATAGTATCCTCATCATGAACCCACTCATTATCTCCTATTTCTGTAATTGCTTTTGCTGGAGGATACAGATTGAATTTCTTTGTCGAATTACCATCAGAAATATACATATCCCCAAACCTACAACTGATAAGGGCATCAGCTGTGGCTAGCCAAGGTCTTCCTAAGATGAGCTGGTGTCCTCCTAAATTACTCTTGGTAGTTAAAATCATGAAATCTACTGGATATTCCCAAGAGTCTAAGGAGACCGAAATGTCTTCTAATACACCATCTGGTTTGTTGATCGATCTGCAAGTTGCAGTAAAGTAGGTGTAAAAAGAAGATTAGGAAGTTTCAGCTGTTCCATAGTCTGTCTACTCATAATGTTGATAGCAGTCCCTAAATCAATCAAAGTATTTGGAATTTCTACCCCATTGATATGTGTTTTGACAATTGGACTACCGTGATCTACATACTTCTGCATAGTAATTTTTCCCATCATGATATCTGCAATTTTTCCTACCAGGTGGATTCTTATTGTATCTCTAGGTTTCCTTCCTGGTCTTTTAAGACTCAACTCTTTTATTGTTTTTTCTAGAATAGGAATCTCTCTAATGGCCTGTAACAAGGGAATCTTGATACAGACATTCTTCAATTCATCTAGAAAATCATAGTCAGGCAACAAGATTTGTTTTTCCACCCCTTTGTCAATTTGTATCTTTCAGAAAAAGGAGATGTGGATGAAGATGCAGGTTGCTCAACTATAGGAGTTGTGGGGGTTAACTCTTTTTCTTTTTCTTTCTGAGTGCTTGGGTTTTGAAGAGATGCTTCAGAACCTTTATTGGCTTCAAGATAATCTTCCTCAGAAATGCTTTGCTTCTGGGCATCTATAGAAGGTTTATCTAAAACTCTACGAGATTTGAGTTGTACATCATTGAGAGGAACAATCACATAGGTAGGAAATTGTTGACCTTCTACCATGTAAGCATTTTGAAGGTTTTTATTGTTGGGGTTTGGCAATGGCTGGGAAGGAAGTTGATTTGGCTTCTGCTGGAATGGAAGAAAGAGCTGATAATTTGGATTCTATTGCGAAGGTTGTTGTTGTTGTGGAAATGACAATGATAGTTGTGGATTTTGATTTGGAAGTTGTGGAGCTTGTTGGTTTTGAAAATATGGAGGATATTGATAAAATTGAGCAAATATCCCATAAGGATTTTGTATGCCTTGTTCCCATGATTGAAAAGGATTTTGAGGTTAGGACCAAGGTTGTTGCCAAGGATTCCAATTTGGTGGGGTTTGAAAGTTCATAGAGTTATTAAACCCTTGGTTTTGTTGCCCCTGCCAAGGTCTCCTTGCAACAAAACAGAGAGACTCAATTGTATTTGGATCTTCTTGAAAGACAGCTTTGAGCCCAGAAATTGAAGGACAATCCTTGGTCTCATGATTCTCTGAACAAATCACACATGTTTCTATAACTTTTGCATCCAAGGGACATTCCCTTAGAGCATGTTTCTTTCTACATTTTGGGCAAAAGATGGCCAAAGCTTCAGCTTCTGCTTTCTGCTTATTGTGTATCTTAAGAGTGTCTAGTTGCTCACTAAGACTCCCTAAGGTATCAGTTTTGAATTCATCAAGCATATTGCCAATCTCGGCCCTACTTACTGATCTAGTTTCAGATTTGTTTTCTCTAACGAGATAAGGATCTCTAGGCTCTTTTCTAGTTTTAGATTTTCCCCTTGAGAGATGGACACATAGCTCTGCTATATCAGGAAGTGGAAGTTGAGATATATCTCCTTTTCCCATCATGTTCAAAATATCTATCCATTCATCTCTAATGGCTTTTAATAGAAGGGCTTTCAAGGTTTCTTCATCGAGGTTACTCATTTTTTTCTCTTTTGAGGTTATACTGAAATCTTTCAAGTAGATCCTCCAAGTTTTCATCTTCTTTTTGTACCATTTTGAATACCTCATCCTTATGATTGGTGGGCATGTAATAGTCCAGGTATCTATCCAAAAATGTTTGTTTCATATCATTCCAAGTCCTAATGGATTGGGTGAGTAATCCCATGAACCATTTCAAAGCAGGTCCTTTCAATGTTGAAGGAAATAGTTTGAGTTTTTTTTAGTCTTCCAGATAATCATAAGTTTGACACACGACCTCAAACTCAAATAGAAATGTTTCAGGATCCTCATTTCTTAACCCATGAAAGTTTGGGAGGACAAATGGTGAAATATTTTTCATTGTTGCTCGAGAATCCTCATAGACTATAGGAAATCCGAATGATTTATCTCCATCCCTATTTCTCCCAATTTTACCTCTACCTCCTCCATTGTTTCCTCCTCCCCCTCCTCTACCTCTACCTCTACCAAATCTGTTAACTGCCTCCTCTGTCATGATAGCTTCCTCAGAGATTTCAGAGTCCTCTGGTTCCTCTACTAATGGCGAACGAGGAGGAATTTCTCCCTCTTCTTCCTCAGGTGATTCTACTTCTTCAATTACAATGTGTCTCCCTGTAGAAGGAAAGAAAGGATCTTTTCCTAATTCAGATTCGATGGATGGTGTGGGAGAGTCTCCTAATTCAACTACTGCCTCTTGAACTCCAGGAATCCTAAGGCTAGGAGTATGAGTTGGATATGATGGAGGTGTCTCTTGTCTATTCCTAGAAGTACATGCAGTTGTGAAAATGGAACTCTTGGCTCTAGCTAAAAACCTTCCCCTAGCATCTCTTGCTCTATGCATGTCATTGTTTTTATTTTTCTTCAAGTCGGGCTAATAATTCTCTTTCTGATCTTCCAGGTCACTCTAGGTGTAAGAAGAGAGCATACTAAAGAAACTGTTAAACCAATAAATTTCTCTTTTCTGATCCTCCAGGTCACACTAAGTGCAAGAGGAGAGCATACTCTGAGAGGTTATCAATTTTCCTTACTTGAAATTTTTTTATTTATTTATTTATTTACGAAATTGGCTACCTAGTTTCACTTCCCCGGCAATGGCGCCAAAATGTTTGGTCAATTTAGTATGTCCTAAATTTCTATTGAAAATGTCAATCCGGGATTCGTAAACTAATGAAGTGAAGTGCACTGTATGTGCAAGATAACCGTTTTCTTAGTCTTTGTCGTTTTTGAGTTTTTTTTTTAGTTTGTTTTTGGGTTTATCTTCTGTGGATTCTCTACTGTGAGATGGCGAAATTGAAAGTTAAGTATGGATGGTAATGGTGATTTCTACAATGATTTTCCAAACTTAAAAGTTCTCAAAAAGAAGGTTTCCAAACTGACTGTAATGAAATCAATTCTCAAAAGGAAGTAAATGTACCAAAACAGTGAACTAGTGACAATGGCCCAGTATCCTTACTGCTGTATGAAAAAGAAAATAAAAACTGAACTTAAAGCAACTCAGACTGAAAGCAAAGCAAACTAAATCACACTACTTTAACCCATATTCTGACCCTTCACCTTTAGACTCGCTCCAGCTATAGGAAGTAATCATAAACAAGCTGAGTAATATGATATCTAAATTGCAGGAAATTAAATTGCATAAAAGGAAACTAAGATTTAACTACTCATTCATATTTCAACTCTTGAAAATGACAAAAATAATTCAATCTCTAAGTTGCATGAAAGCAAACTAAATCATACTACAAAAAGTAACATTCTGATTCCTTACTAATTGAGTCACTTGGCTGTAGAAAGGAAATCATAAACAGGTAAGTAATATGATGTCTAAGTGGCAGAAAACTAAATAAGCAAAACAAAAATTGAAAGAAATGACAATGCTGGAATTAAACTCAGTAAATGAAAATCAGCAAAAAGCACAAGATGATCTCATGTCAGTAGTTATCAAAAATATGTAAATTTGCCTGGGCTGCCTACAAAAACCTGTAAAAGAAGCACTAATCAGCTAACAGTTCTTAAAAAAACATAGAGGAAATATGGACAGCAATGAACATCAGAATAGCACAATATATATACAGGCAATGATTATAAAAACAGTAAATGAAAGCAAGTAAGAAACTATACAAAGCTTTCGTGTACAGGGGCCCTCTGCAACCTCGTCCAGTCAATTACTTAGTCACAAATTGAATTTAGGAATGCTGTCTTCTCATATATTAAAGTACAGTAATAAAACAAAGTAAAATACAGTACAGTGGGTTGATAACAACAGTCAAAATTACATCTCCAAAAGCTAGCTATCCAGCGTATATCAACGCGTTATTTATAAGTGAAAATGCTGCAACTAATTCCTAGATTTTATGCTGCCAAGAGACACGTAAATATCCACGGCCTGAGATCTAGCGTTATGGTCATTATGATAGTTCAATCCATGGAGTGGTGGATGCTCGATTCAGTTCACGGGCTGATCTACAGTTGTGCCAGTACCTCTGGAAACTAAGGATCGTGCCACGCAAACCTTCACGTGGGAAAAACAGAGCCATGCCACCGCAAAATTCCTCATTTGGCCCTTCCTTTGACTGTCGTTGACCATGACTGTTTATGAGTGATTTGGCTGAACTGAGGGGACACACTCCTTGTACACATCACTTGCAGTTTGCCCATGTGGCCGGTTTCTCCATTGGACACCTGTAACATAGCCTTTAACAAAATGGCTGCGGAAACTTGGGCTAGCTGCAGAAAGTGACAAGTTTCCGCAGCTGTTTGAACAAAAATTTAAATCAAACAACAGTCATAAACATAGTTAGGAAACCATTTCATAAGCTCTTTTTAGACTAATATGCAATGATTTGACATCTTGGTGGATGAAGTAAATGGAAAAAGAAGGTTGAAAGGGTATATAGGGAAGTGCAGGTTTGGGGCTTAACAGGAGTATCCAGTCTGAAAATTCATGAAACGTGGTCCTGTTATGGCCACAACCACCACCCTATTAAAACCTACTCTAGTGGAAGATTTGAATGGGCCCCCTATGACATTTGACCTTTCGTTTCTAAGTAGAGTGTTACATGGATTTTGTCTTCTAAGCTGAATGGTCAAGGCCCCCTAATAAACCTCTGCAGTAGGATTCATTTGTAACCTGGTCTAGCCTTTCATTCATATCCTTCATCAGGACTTATTCAATCCTCATAAACCTTCTACCGCATCCTTATTTCTATAGCAATGCTTTAGAAATAGAAACACTCCACATGCACTTAAATATTACCTTTTCCTCCTTGCCTCGTTCTTCACACATTTTGCATGCTTTTATCACTTATCGCAATCATTGGTTGGCTCATTACATAACATATCACATGTTGCATTGACCAAGGGCAAAGGCCTGTCTCTCATGAATAATTGCGATGTGATCAAGTCTCCAGTCGCATCGAATATCACAATCGGCACTTTCAGTCTGCACATCAGCCCAAGCTTCAACATTCCACGATACCTCGGACCCGCTAAGATTATTAATCATAGCACATATATTTTTCGGGTTCGCTCCCCTGTCGCAACTTGCAATTGGCAAAACCCGAGGCCCATACACAAGGCGTTCTCTGATATGGCAGACTTGTCGATATTATTAAGCGCAACATATATATTTTTTTAGGTCCAGAGCCAATCGCATATCGCAATCGGTGGAGTCCAGGGCTTATACATAAGGCGCAACGCGATATACCGAACCTGCCAGGACTATTAAATGCGGCATATATATTTTTCGGGTCCGGAGCCTATCGCTAATCACAATTGGAAGTCAGTGAAAGTAAAGCACATGCGATATGTGAAGGGGCGATGAGAGGACTCGATGATAATTATATGCTTGGTTGCATAATATTTGGAGTCTGGCCTTATGGTTCGACCACAGGTTTTCCCATGTATTCCCATCTATTTCGATAAAATGTTGTGCTCTGGATTTTCAAAGGAAAATCCTAAAGAGTGAATGGTTGGACTTTGAAGCATTGTCAAAGAAATCCTTGAGTAAAAATGAATATTGTGGGTAACGAGAATACATTTCACAGCAGGTTCGATGGTTTGATAATTATAGTTTTTTTGTGTTGCATGATTAAATAGAAATTGTGGCTAAATGCAAGTTTTGTTTGCGAGCATGTTTTTCAGATTTCTCATAATCATATCTAATATGAATTATTTCTATAGGAAAGTTCAAGTGGACCCAATAGCGGATAAAGGCGATTTATATCAAGATGACACCTTTGCACCACCAGTGTCGATATTGCAAAGACATGTTCTATAGAAAGGGATATGAACCGCCATAGTGCATGATGAAGGCACATGCCATATCAAGAGGAAGCACAGTGCTAATACATCAAGATGTTATTACCTCCAAACACACCTTCAATCATGCCAGATGTGGGATGATGAGTGCAGTGTTTTCAGTTTCCTTTATGAAATGATAGGAAATAATGTTTTCTCAATATAGGTGTGAAGGGATGACACACAGTCATCCTCTTTTAATCAACGTCTATTCATTTCCACAAGAAATGAAGCGCTCCAACATATATGCCCTCTACGTGTTAGTGGTTACACTGATTGTTCTATGATTGTATAGTCTGATTTGTATATTCAAAAGAATGGGGAGGTGAAAGGTTAAGGGAGACTGAGGGTTAGCTCCTTCTGCATAAATATTACCTCCAGAGATGAAGGGAGGACTTTTTTTTGGGCATAACAACTTTTGACTTATTGTGAATAAAGAAGACTATTTGGTTGAGAAAGATCCTTTTTAAGATTCATTTGCCTCTTCTTTCATGTGTTTAGAGTCAGGATGTGTTTATTGGCATAAATATAAATGTGATTTGTTTTGTGCATATTGATAACAGACAGTTCATGACTAGTCTTGGTTATTCAAATATGATTTGTTACAATGGTTAATTCATGAGCGATTGATGAATTGAGACATTGTTAAACATCAATTGCAGTTTTTATTTGTATGGACAGGAATATGTATTCATGTATAAGAAATTAGATTGCAATTAAGATTTAATATAGCCTTGTTCATCTGTGAACTAGTAATTGATTCATTAGGACTCAAAATCTATACATGATGTTTATCCTCCTTTCGCTATGATCCTACAAGATAGACTAGAATAATTAGGACTAGCATAAGCAGTTAGAATTAGTGTAGATAGGATTTGATACATATAGGTTAGCTATTTCATTTGTTGATTTAATTGAAGTCTTCCTCTAAGAAGCAACCTTTCAACACATATAACAGTTTATGAGATCCTTTAAAACCCGTCGGAACTATCCATTCCAAATGAAAGAAGATTCAATTAGGGTCTATAATTGGGTTAGTTCCCCTTATTGGCATAGTGAACATTCGCAGTCAACAAAATGGCACTAGAAGGAGGTCCTGAACTAACCTCCACAAATTTTTATGATTTCATCCATAAATGTCGTGGATGGATTCGAAAAGATTAATGCATGGATCGTAAAGGTCGAAAAGATCGTTCCTCCCATTTGGAAAAGCCTCATTTCGAAGAAACAAAGGTCCCTCTAAGTCCCGTACTTGGGTCACCTAAAGAAGAGGCACTGTGGGAGTATCCTGTCACTCAGCAGTAACCAGTCAGAGTACTTACTCAAGCTTACGTTCGTTCCCTCTCTCAGCTCCCCATCTATCACTCTGGAGCAACTAGTCAGAGTACTTACTCAGGCTTATACTCGTTCCCTCTCTCAGCTCCCCATCTTTCACTCTTTACCTTTGACAACTAAAATAAATCCAAGGATTTGTTCCATAAACGAAGAGACATGTATAGCCTCATCTCTTAAATATATTGTGCTAGATTCCTTGTAAAGTATCGACACTCTTTGGCGAGAAATTCCCAAGGATACACTCTCTGAAGGTAATCCCTGGCCCGATTTAGGAAATCCTAATAAAGAACGCCTCGAAGAAACCTTCAACCAGAACCTCCCTATCCATAATATGGCTAACGTTCCCCTTCTAGGTGGGAATCAGCTTCAACTGGGTGGAAACCAACTCCCACCTCCTTTGGGAGCACTCCCTCCCTGGCTCGCTAAGGATGTCGTAGCAATACGTGGGCAGTAGCATCCCTTACCCAAGAATGCAGAAAGAGTACTGCCTAAATTCGACCCTTAGTGGGGAGACACTACTTTTAACCATATTCACTCTTTCTTCCTGGTAGTGCACATGTTGGGGGTAATCGATGAAGATGTAGTATTTCACTTATTCCCTTATACTCTAATTGGTGTAGCCTCCACATGGTACTTTAGCTTGAGAGTAGGATCGATCACCTCATGGGACACCTTTCAAGAGGCCTTTTTAGATAAGTTTGGTGATGACAAAACACCTGCGGCCTTAGTTTAGAACTATCTCATTTGAAAATGGGAACCAAAGAAAAGGTCAAGGATTTTAACATCCGGTTCAACACTTTTTTCAACAGAATCCGAACTAATGCTAGACCTACTGAAGAGATGCTCATGTAATTCTACATCACTGCTCTCCCTGTCCCTATTGTGATGTGGGTCAAAAGGAGTAACACATAAACCTTACAGGGTGCTATCAATGATGCAGTAAAAGTTGAGAATGAAATGATCAGTCTCACAACATGTCATCATACAACCGAAGAAAAGAAAGCCTCTCAATCATCCAAGAAGAATAATGGGAGTGATAACAAAGGGGCTGTAATCAAAGAAAAGGATACCGCAGATGTGGAAGGTTTGCATTGGATCATTAAGAAATTGACAAACATAGTCATCGATATGAAAAGGAATTTTGGAGGGAGTACAAGTGGGAATGGAGCAGATTATAACAACATAAAATATTTCAAACCTTTCTATCATAAGAAGGTAGAAAGTCGTCATGGTCAACTTGCACTTCCTGCTCGACCCAATGAAGGTAATTTAAATATGGAAGAGCTAGCTCTTATCTGATTGCTCCTTAACAATGAAGAACCTATGGTGGAGCTAGAGCTAGAATAAGAAAATGAGGAAGAATACCAAGTAGAAGGGCCCTTGGATGAAGAATCTCAAATCAATGTATTGTGGGATTTCTATACAAATGAGAACGATGATGACGAAGGAGATAGTACGATAGAAATCCACACTAATGAAATCCACACATGAAGTAAAGGGCTACTTGCAGGCGTGATGAAGCTTGTAGACCAGACAAAAAAAGATGTTCACCCTTTGAAGGCATCCGCTCCCAAAGTTCCTGTTAAAAAGGGTAGACTTAGTGGTGATTCCAAGAGTACTCCAGTTGCAAACTATCCAGAGAAAGATAATGCATCTCCGACTGCAACAAAGGCGACTCAAAATGGTAAAATCCCACCTAAGAATGGCAAAACCAGTATGTTTACTCTACCCTACCCTATTTATAACATTGATTAGAACATTGTGGATGATCTTAAGAAATCTCGAGTTAATATCACATACTTCGATTTGCTAAAATTAACGTAGCAAAGAGATTTTCTCTTGAAAGCTATGAATGAACAGATTTGTAAATCTCCCACCATTCCGAGTAGCAAAACCAAGAAGTTAGTGTCTAGACCTGTTAGTACCCCCAGTAAAACCCAAACACCATCAGCTATGGAAGCCACTCTGTCAAAAATGAATTGAACCCCCCAAGATGTCAGTGAGGCCATGACAGGAGGGAAATCAAAATCCATGACTCCACCTTTTCTTATTACATTTGAGATCTTCAACATGAACGTACACAATTGCTTGGTAGATTCTGGTGCCTCGTCCACTATTATCCCTTACACTATTTCTTGGGTGGCGGAGTCCCCGCGTAACGGATTTGGGGCATAGAGTCTGTAGTTTAGGGGAATGATGGGGTAAAAGTCTGTAAAAAGCGTGAAGCGTGTGATGTAATGGGCCGATTCAAAGGGTTGTCTGTGAAGAAAATAATGTAAATAAAAAGGAAGTGAGTTGGATTACCCTTGGTCTGCGAACCATGGGAAGGTATAAATAGAGCAAGGTGCTAAGGTAGAAGGTAGCTTTTTGCTAGATCTGAAGTGTTATGGGTTTAAAGAAGTGAATAGAGCTCTGAGTCTGTAAGTCCGAGTCTAGGTTGGTAATAGGAGATAGAGGCTCCACAGCTATGTGTATGAAGGCCTAGTAGAGTCCACAGCTGGGTACGCGGACCCCTGCAGCTGTGTGCGTAGGACAGAAAGTGGAATGTACTAGATTGACCATATTAATAAAGATAAGTGATTTTGGAAAATTACAGTTTTGTTCTTATTCTGGTTTATGCATGGTTTAATATCTATTTTTCTATTCATGATTGGGTTCTATGAATATGTTTGTGAATAAGTGCGCGCAATAGTATTATTGGTTTCTTAAGTATTAAAAGAAGTAGATCTGAACTGTATTAATATATAATAGAATTAAGGACCAATCTATGTAGACCGAAAGGGCGCGAGGCTAAGACGCGATTCACGGACCGTTAAATCCTCTCCAAGACACCCCCACAGTATGGAAATCTGGTTCTAGCACCCCTCCTGCTACCTCGGGTGAGACCTCAGTCTGTAGTCCATGGATTGTTGCCAAAGGGGCTAGTAGCGTGGGTATTTGTTTGGCTGAATAACTCTTCCAAACCTAGGTTAGGCCCCAATAAGCCAACAAATGGTTCCGTTTTCCAGACCGGAATT
The DNA here is from genome assembly GCA_000404065.3 of Pinus taeda. NCBI lineage: Eukaryota > Viridiplantae > Streptophyta > Pinopsida > Pinales > Pinaceae > Pinus > Pinus taeda. The sequence goes on from APFE030799721.1 coordinate 74,003, forward strand.
TTCCTAAAGGGTCTTTGGTGGTGGAATAAGAGGACGCTGTGAAGAAAAGGAGTGAATATCGATGGGGCCAAAAGATAACATGGCAAACATGATCAAGTTACCAATGTTCAAGGAAGGAGGAAGCGGAAATCTAGAATAATTTTGGTTTGTAGTGAAGGCAGTATGGGAAGCACACAGAGTTATAGATGACAATGTCAAAAAGGCCATTCTGGTTAGTGCTTTGCAGGATCGGGTGCTGATATGGCACATAAAGCATTCTAGCAATAATCTAAATGTGGGGATAACAATGATTTAGGATGCATTGAACAAGGAGTCCAATCGACCAAAAACAGAAACACACTCAATCATTAGATTCAAGGAGATCGCGATGTTGTTGGGCGAAACCCCATGGGATTTAGATCAGAGACTAAAGAGTATGATCCAAGAAGCTAACATGACGTTGATAGACGTGCAGCACTGCGCGTGGTTTATGGCATCTCTGACACCACACCTTCAGATGGTGCTGTCACAGAAGAAGGTCTCGACCCAGGCAGAGGCGCTAGAAACCGCAATGAGGTTGCATGAGATGCCAATACAGGACCTTGGGTTGGGATTTTAGAAAATCCATGTGCAAATCCAAAACCTATGTTTAGAAATGCAGAATCTGAAATAAGAAAAGGTGCCTAGACCAGAAGCATGCGAAGAAGTATGGTGTATCAAGTGCAAAGGTCAAGGGCATGAAAAAGATCATTGTCCAGTGTTTACGAATTACTTGATCATGTGGGGACCAATGCCATTGCGACCAGAGGCATCGGTAGGGCCTAGCGTGGTGCCCTCGTTCTAGTGCACAATTTGTTAGGTGGGAGGAAAGCACACCATGGACAACTGCCACTTATTGCCAAAATTCACCTAGACTCTAGCCAATAGTTATTTTGTAAGTTCTGTATATCAGTAGGACGTGATGAGTGAGACTGCCGGAGCTATGAGTTATTGATGGACTAGACGTCCGCCTACAGGATGTAGACTGTAGTGTGAGGATAGGATCCAACAGTGCCAATGGTGCGCGGTGGGTCCCAAGGACGTGGACGAGGATGGGGAGGCATGGGCCCAGGCAGGGGGCATGGCCAGCTAATATGTTACAACTGTGGAGGACCGGGTCACTACGCACGAGAGTATACTAACCCTACCATACTATCGTGCCCATATGTAATGAATTTTATCATGAAATGATATATTGTCCCACGTTGATACCACATATACACAAGAGACGAGCAGCTTAACCAACACCAACACAAAATGTTCAACTTATGTGATCTGAGCCGCGCAAAGAAGAGGCCCGTGTAAACCTAATGCGTAGAAGTGACACGATCACAGGAGATGGTGGAAGAAGTAGGACATACCCTTTATTCCATGAAGAAATGAAAATAGAAGCTAGGGAGAGCTTCACGGAGGTCTCTAACCCAGGTAGTAGGGACCAACCCAGATGAGAAATAGGTCCTTCGATGTTGACTACCTTTTTAGAGAGCTGTATGAAATTGCTACGGTATAGTAGGGTAGTTAAAGGCTTGTAGGAACTAATGAATAGATGCGCAGGATCGAGTGAACCATGCATAATTAGAAAACTGGGCAAGCAGGTGATGCGTACTGGTAGGAAAACACAGCTAACATCACAGATTGGTGATTATGAAATGGACCAGATCATTCTGGACTTGAGGTCAGATGCAAACATCCTGCCTAGGCAGACGTGGGAATGCATGAGTCACCTTACACTGCAGTGGTCTCCGGTTCAGTTGCGGATGGCCAACCAGCAAATAATCTTGCCCATGGGGAGACTAAGAGGAATCACAGTCGATATAGCCAGCACAAGTACATAGACAAATTTTGAAGTAATAGAAGTTGTGGATGACCGGAGCTCTTATCCCACGCTACTAGGGGTCGACTAGGCTACGCCAATGAATGTAGTCGTAAAATTGAAGGATAGGGAAATGGTATTTGAAATAAAACTCTACGCATAGTCATCCCATTCAAACAAGAGGGAGGAATACACTGCGATACTGGTTTAGAGCATATCTACTAGGTAATCGCGTGAGGGCCAGACTTGGCCCTAGAAAGGAGGATGTCAGAGGACTATGTGGAGCTCTGTGAATTTGGCTCAGATGAAGAGGATTAACGATGGCATAACTGGCTGAGTAGCACCACCACACTAAACTGCAACATGATAATGCAGTCACTATATTGTGTAAAGGTCCAGGATCGTGAGATGCTGAAGTATTATGGGTTGACTGAGGTAGGTATATTCCTAACCAAGTTCGAGAACACAGTAACTGAGCACCAGCAGTTTGACACATTGAAATGGGTGTTACACGTGAGGCCTACACAATGGTGGGGGACACATGAAGGAACCTTTGAAGAATGGCGCGATCGCAGAATAATGATGTAGATTAGGTTTGGAAAACCGGAAGTTTGATTGATCACGAAGTACGACGGACGTAATGATCCACACATACACCTAGCATGATGGACCAAGGCATATGGCGAAGAACTCGAGCCGGAGTGGGTACATTTATTTTATCATACATTGGATGTCATACCTCAGGATTTGTATACTGAATTAGAGCTTTGACATGACACCAACCAATGGGATATTTTGTGCGAGGCATTCTTGAAAACATTGTTGTTCGAAGACAAATGGACGAATACTATGGATGATGCACTAAAAGTAGTAAAAGCCGTTATTTTTAGGAATCCACCCAAAATAGAAGAAGTGGTGCACCTGGAAGGGGTACAACAATTAAGCTAGGATCTGGAATGTTACAATGTGCAGGTGGATGATGATGAGGATGATCCTAGGAACATCAGTATTCCAGAGATAGAGGGGAGCTGTGAAGTACGTGGATCAGAAATTGATAACCCCGACATTACTACACCATTGAAAACAAAACAGGTCAATATTGGGACCAAGGAGGAGCTGAAGTTTTCCATACTTGGAGACTATTGGGATGCTGCAACAGTAGACAAGGTCTTCGAATTACTCAAGGAATATTAGGACTTATTCCCAGCAAAAATCACGGAGCTAAAAGGGATCCTCAGTGATTTAGGGATGATGGAGATAACCCTGAAACCAGACGCGAAACTAATCAAGCAACGACCCTATTGGTTGAACCCAAAATATAAAGCGAAGGTCTGTGAAGAATTAGAGAAAATGCTGGCAGCGGGAATAATTGAACCAGTGGAGGAATGTGATTGGGTAAGTCCCATGGTGATCTAGGAGAAGAAATAGAAGGGATAAATTCAGATCTATGTAGATCTCAGGAAACTAAACGATGCAGTGTCAATGACCCTTTCCCGACGCCATTCACAGACGAGGTGGTGGAGAATGTTGGCACATAGGAAGCCTATTCGTTTATGAATGGGCTCTCAGGATATCATCAGATGAATATCACTCTAGAGGATAAGAGCAAAACAACGTTTGCAACTGAATGGGGTTGTTTTCAATACACGGTGATGCCCTTTGGATTGAAAAATGCGTCGGAAATATTCTCGTGCGTGTTGATCGCTGCATTCAAAGAATATATACACAAGTTTTTGGAGGTATATCTAGATGACTGGACTGTCTTTGGGTTAGTTAAGCATCATACTACAAGTTTACGGTTAATGCTAGATATGTGCCGACGACACCATATTGCGCTAAACCTCCAAAAGTGTACATTCCTTGTCCCAGCTGGAAACTTGCTAGAACATGTGGTGTGTAGGTAAGGGTTGTTGGTAGACCTGGCCAAGATTGTCGTCATACTCAATCTACAAGCACGACGGAGTGTCAAACAGTTGTGCGCCACACTAGGACACACTGGCTATTATCGGAAGTTCATAAAGAGCTACACGTAGATCACGGCTTTGATGGAAAAATTGTTAAAGAAGGATGCTACATACTGTTGGAATGAAGAATGTAATAAGAGCCTGGAAACATTGAAAGAAAGGATGGCATCCACGCCGATCCTAGTATTTCCAAACTTGGACATTGAATTTCATGTGCATGTGGATGCATCGTGTATCATGCTGGGTGTGGTACTTACAAAGGAAGGGGCAGAGGGGATTGATCATCTGATTGTGTTTGCTAGCAGACAATTGTCTAGAGCTGAAAGGAATTACTGTACTATAGAGCACGAGGGGTTGGCTATGGTATATGTGCTACAAAAATATGGCCACTCTCTGCTCGGAGGACATTTCAAGATGTACACCGATCATTCCGCGCTGAAATACCTAGTGAATAAGCTTGTGTTGGGGGGGTGCATCTGCTGATGGTTGCTATTGTTCCAGGAATATGATTTTGAAGTCGTCGTCAAGCCGGGATGTTTAAACATGGGACCAGATCATTTATCTCGAATTGAGAATGGTGAAGATCCCATGAACCTAGATGAAGGGTTACCTTATGCACAACTATATGCAGTACGCGTCACAGATGGCCACTTTGAGGATATCATCCATTTTTTGACTGTAGGAGCTACGCCCCCAGGATACTCCATTGAGCAGAAAAAAGAACTAGTGATACGCATGGTGGATTTTACACTTATCACAGGACACCTCTACAAAATGGGCAACGATGAAATCGTACGTAGATATGTACCAGAATTTGAGCACAGAAAGATCCTTGCTGAAGCACATGGGGGGGGGGGGTTGTAGGTGGACATTATGCAGGATGCATGATGGCACAAAAGATTCTTCGCGCTGGACTATGGTGGTCGACTCTACATCAAGACTCCAAAGCATTCTGCCAGGCCTACGATGTTTGTTAATGGACCAGGAAACCTTCACGAAGCGAAGAAATGTTGCTCAAACCTTAGATGATGCTACAATCGTTCGAGAAATGGGCGATCAATTTTGTCAGACCTACTACACCACTAGGAAAGACGAGCGCGTGGTATATTATCACTGCAACAAAGTATTTTCCCTGATGGGTGGAAGCACAACCACTCAAGGATTGCACAGCTGCTACTACTGATAAATGTTTGTTTGAGAATGTGTTGATGCGATTTAGCTGCCTGAAAATTCTAATGAGCGACCGTGGGATGCATTTCTTAAATGAGACCATCAGTGCACCCACGGAAGAGTTCGAGATCTACCATCAACAAAGTATGCCATATCATTCGCAGACAAATGGGATGGTGGAATCACTTAATAAAATTCTGTAGACAACCTTGACAAAGGTGTGTAATGCGCAGCGTAATGATTGGGATTTACACATACCAGCTGTACTATGGGCATACCACATGACGTCCAGGAAATTGATAGGCCAGACACCTTTTCAGTTAGTCTATGGTTAAGAAGCTATGATGCCAATGGAATACATTGTACCCAGTCTGAGAATTGCAACAACAACAGGCATGGCAGACCGCGCAGCATTGGAAGAGAGGATTGTGCAACTGGAGGAGCTAGAGGAGGAAAGATTCATGGTGGGTTTCCATCAGCAGGTACAGAAGCAATGAGAGAAGGCTTGCCATGACCATCATATCAAGATGCGCAAGTTCAAAGAAAATGACTTGGTGTTACTTTACGATAACAAGTTTGACAAATTCCCTAGAAAACTCTGAATGCATTGGTTGGGACCCTATGTTGTCAAAGAAGTCACTGATGGCAGCGCGGTATAGTTGGCCAAACTAAATGGAGAACCCTTCTCAAGCAGAGTAAATGCCAGTCACCTGTAGCTCTACACGAGTGTGCTGACCGCCTAACTAAATGCTCGACGTATAGTCTCACTGATCTGGGCAGTTGAAAGAGAGTGCGGAATGATAAAGAAGTCTGTGAGGGAACGGTACGTTACCCAAGATGACCATAGCATCAGTATGATACAAGGTTTGTAGTTGCGTGGAAGGGGATGTGTGGATGCAAGGCATAACAAGGAGGTGACAGTAGCTGTCATTATTCATGACAAGATATTTGAGCCTGGGGGAAAAGGAGCAGGCGACAGGCAATTAAGTTGCCAAGTACAAACTGAATTGAAAGAGGTCCACCCTAGCTATAATAGTACGACGTCATAAAAGGAGGGAACGGCTAAATTCAAATTTCAAATTTCTTATAAATTAAGGCTGAGCATCCACTGAATCAGCTACGATGGTAAAGGAAGTTCATTCTCTTGCTCGTTGTGAGTTATGGTGGTGTTATTCATTGAGGTTGAGGTAGTAAGCCCGGGAATTGTCATATGGCCACTAAAGATGCATGATTCTTTTGGAAGTACCATGTCGATGGTAGGGGAGGAGCTAGCGACTTATGGTTACGAAGCAGAACTAGTCTGGATGCCATTGCCTAGCCCATGGCTAGCCAGTGACCCATGAAAGATAAGGAAAAGACCATCAATAAGGAGCCAAGAGGCAGAATTGTCGTTACCAGTTCATCTTCACAGTACCTAGAAGATTGGGATTTCACGGACAACAGTAACATTCTTGCAAAAATGCAACACAGATGGCAACAGACATGGCATAAGGAGCATCAGAAATTGGAGATTGGCTACTATGGTGTGAAGATTTCCCATAGGTGGCACCTCATCTCGAGCTAAAATCCTATGAGGGGTTGCTCTGTATTAACCGAGCAAAGTAAAATGAGCATCATCAGTTGCACGAGGTCGTAAAGGAAATGAAGCAAGAGTTTGTAGAGGAGATACAGGAGATCAAGAAGGAACAATAGTATGAGGAGCATCACTTCGGGGGATGGTGGACCACGAAGAAAGGGTAGAGCATAGCACTATACTGCAGAGTGACTCGGGATGAGTCATGATGATTATGTTGGGGGCCTGTTGGGTAGCAGAGGTCTCGTCTAATGGATTTGGGGCATAGAGTCCTTAGTTTAGGGGAATGATGGGGTAAAAGGTGGAAAAGGCATGGAGCAGGTGATGTAATGGGTCGAGTCAAAGGGATGTCTGCCTGAAAAATAATGTAAAGAAAAAGGAAGTGAGTCGGCTTACCCTTGGTCCGCGGACCATGGGAAGGTATAAATAGAGCAAGGTGTTAAGGTAGAAGGTAGCTTTTTGCTAGATCTGAAGTGTTATGGGTTCAAATAAATGAATAGAGATCTGATTCTATAAGTCTGAGTCTAAGTTGGTAATAGGAGATAGAGGCTCGACAGCTATGTGAGTGGAGGCCTAGTAGAGTCCGCAGCTAGGTGTGTGGACTGCTGCAGCTGTGTGCACAGGACGGAAAGTGGAATGTACTGGATTGACCATATTAATAAAGATAAGTGATTCTGGAGAATTACAGTTTTGTTCTTATTCCGGTTTATGCATGGTTTAATATCTATTGTTATATTCATGATTGGGTTCTGTGAATATGTCTGTGAATAAGTGCACGCAATAGTATTATCGGTTTCTTAAGTATTAAAAGAAGTAGATCTGAACTACATTAATAAATAATAGAATTAAGGACCAATCTACGCAAAATGAAAGGGCGCGAGGCTGAGACGGGATTCACAGACTGTTAACTCCTCTGGAAGACACCCCCACGGTGCGAAAACCTGGTTCCAACACCCCCCCACTACCTCGGGTGAGACCTCAATCTGCACTCTACGGATTGTTGCTGAAAGGGTTGGTAGCATGGGTATTTTTTGGCTTGAATAACTCTTCCAAACCTGGGTTAGGCCCCAATAAGCCAACACTGTTGCTAAAAGGCTTCACGCGATACTTGAGAAAACTAGAACTCAAATTATGCAATTAGACAGTACGAATGTGAAAGCAATTAGGGAATTGAAAGATGTGTTGGTTCTAATGGCTACCAAACCACAATACTCACAAGTCATTGACATAGTGGTAGTCGACATACCCAAGGCTTATGGAATGCTGCTTAGTAGGGATTGGTCAGCAAAAATGAATGGATATTTCTCAACTAATTGGTCCCATGTCTTGATGCCTCAAAAGGGAAAAGGTGATATGTTGAGGGTTGATCAAGAAATATACATGAAGTATCTGGTGACGAAACTAAACGGCCCCAATGAACTTGTAATGTTTACGAAGTCTATCCTTAGGAATTATAGTTTCGACATTTGTGCCATCGAAACCTGTTGCAGAGAATTCCATGCAGAGACAGTTGAAGGAACTGTGACAAACACACAGTTAGAAGCTCTCCCCTACAATCCAACTGATGGATTATCTTGTATTATAGTAGATGATAGGACTAATTTCATAGAAAGCAGTTGAATTGATGTAACATTAGATTCTATATTTTGGACACTCTATTTTGATGGCTCTAACTGCCTTGAAGGTGCAAGTGCTGGGAGCATTCTCATTGACTCGCAAGGGAACCAACATCTGACGTCTAGCCAGTTGGAGTTCGCATGTACCAACAACATGACAGAATATGAAGGCTTGCTGCAAGGCCTGAAGAAAGCCATTGATATGAAGGTGAAAAATCTTAAAGTTTTTGGTGACTCACAAATAATTGTTAACTAGGTAAGGGAAAGGATACATTGCAATTTGCCACACCTGGTAAGATACCAACGTGAGGTATAGAGCCTAATTGACAATTTTTATTCTTTTAATATCACATATGTACCTCGAGGGAAAAACCAAGATGCCGATCTAATGGCAAGTATGGCTTCAAAAATTTTGCCTGATCTTAGATTAAACAAGAATAAATATTATGTTGAATTGATTTTCAGACCATCTGTGCGTGATAACATCTCAAACTAGGAAGTGTTTGAAGATGACGAGCAAATCCTTGAGTTCCTGCACTACGAGAAGACATTCAAAAATGTAGTCATTGATGAAAAATAGCACGACAGGCTTGTGAATGATAGGGAAGATGAGGAAAAGGATTAGTCCAATATAATTCACAAGTCAGTTGTCAAGATGGAGCACTTGTATGACCTGCGTGATAAATTCAAGAAGCCAACTAACTGCAAAATGCATAGCCCATCCATGAATTATGAATCGATCAAACTTCAAACCAGAGAAGACCCAAAAACTGTTAATTTGGGCTTAGGATGCTCTCCAAAAGAAAGGGATACGTTTTTTAAGTTGTTTAAAGAGTGCAAAGGTGACTTTGCATGGACATATGGCGACTTAAAAACCTTTGATACCAGCGATATGCAACATGTGATTCCATTGGAGAAGGATGTTAAGTCATACCAACAAAAGCTTCGCAAGATACATCCAAGCCTGGAACCGTTGGTGAAGAAAGAATTAAACAAAATGCTGGATGCCAAAATCATTTTTCTTGTCAGGCACACCAACTGGGTAGCCAATATCGTGCCAATAACAAATAAAAATGGAGATATCAAGTTATGTATTGATTTCAGAAACCTGAACAAAGCATCATAGAAATATAACTATCCTCTCCCTTCTATGGAATACATTCTTCAATGCGTTTCTGGGTCTGAAATGTTGTCCCTATTGGATGGTTTTTCAGGATATAGTCAAGTGTTGTTGGTGAATGGAGATTAGCTCAATACAACCTTCAACACTAAATGGGGCACTTACGCATATCGTAAAATGCCTTTTGGAGTTATTAATGTGGGTGCTACATTCCAGAGATCTATGGACATAGCTTTCCGAGGATTGATTAACAGATGAGTAGTAGTGTACATGGATGAAATTATTGTATATTCGTATCACAAAAGGGATCATATCTATAACTTGAAACAAATTTTTGAAAGATGTAGAAGGTATGGAATATCGTTGAATCCCAAGAAGAGCATTTTCGTAGTTACAAAAGGGAAACCACTGGATCATATCCTCTCTAAAGAAGGGATTGTTATTGATCCTGAAAGAATAGAGACCATCATGAGAATACAACCCCCAGCAAATAAAATAGCAATGCAATCTTTCTTCGGGAAGACTAGTTTTGTTAGGAAATTTGTCTCAGGTTTCGCAAAAATAGTGCATCCCATGCAGCTAGTGATGAAGAAAGAAGTTGTGTATAAGTGGAGCGATGAAGCTAAGAAATCATTTCAGTGAAATAAGGAGGACATTGCAGAAGCTCTTGCATTGGTTAGCCCCAATTTTGACAAGGAATTATTCTTGTACACTTTTGCTTCTGATGTTTCATATGTCGCAATCCTCACTCAAAAAAATGATGATGGCAATGAATTCCCTATTTCTTATATGAGCTCTAATCTTCAGGGAGCATAACTGAACTACCCAGACATGGAGAAACAAGGCTTTGTGGTTTTTAAAGCTATAAAACACTTCCCTCCTTATTTATTAAAGGCCGAGACTAAAGTAATCATTCCCCATCCTACCGTAAGAGCCCTCTTCATGTAGAAAGAAATGGGTGAACAGAGAGGGAATTGGATAACCACACTTCAAGAACTCAACCTCGAGATTAAGCTGGCGAAGATAGTTCGAGGGCAGGGATTGTGTAGGCCAGTAGCAGAAGCCTTGGCAGATAAAGAAGGGGCATTGGAAGAAACAGAAGTGCAGAGCATGCAAAATGCAAAAGTAGAATTCAGGGCGGAGTCCCTATGGATTAATGAGACTTTGATGTGTGAGCTTAAAACATCGGAAGCCCTTTTGGATCTTGAGTCATGGTATTCTAACATACGCTTTTATCTCACATGGGTATCATGTCATGAACACATGGATGCATCACAAAGGAGAGCGCTCATATTGAAATCTAATCAGTATCACTTGGCCAATGACACATTATACAGAAAAAATTTTGATGGAATCTGGCTGAGGTGCTTGGAAAAGGATGATGCCAATCATGTCTTGAAATAAATGCATGACATCCTAGTAGGTGGTCACTATGGTAGAGAGACCACTGCTCACAAAATATTAAGAGTTGGGTATTATTGACCCACAATGTTTAGAGACTCACATTCCTACGTTTGGAAATTCAAGGTATGTCAAACTATCACAAGACGAGAAGAAAGCTAGCCATTCCCCTCAGACCCATTATGATTTATCACCCATTCCAACAATGGGGCCTAGATGTCATAGGCGAGATCACTATGAACTCTTCACAGTAGCATAAGTATATACTCACTGCGACTAACTACTTCACCAGATGGACCGAATCCATCCGGCTTCAGAAGGTAAACGAAGACAAGGTAATATCATTTATTGAGAAATTTATTATCAGCAATTTTGGCATCCTTGAAACTCTCATATTTGACAATGCTTCTTACTTTTCATCACTTAAATTGACTGAATTTGCTATTGAAATCAATTCACATAAGGTATGTAGAAAACTATTACCCCCAGGGAAATGGAGTTGCAAAGTCCTAAAAAAAAAAACACATCTGCATAATCCATAAATCTATCGCCGACAACCATAGGAATTGGCACAACGCTCTAACAAAATTCCTTTGGGCTGATAGGCTCACCCCAAAAGTAGCATTGGGAAACTCCCCATACTTCCTCGTCTATGGATAGGAAGCCCTCCTGCCTCCCAACGCTACCCTTCCCTCTTTACAGCTCTCCCAAGCTTCCAGAGGGACCCCTTCAACCTTCAAAAAAGGATCATCCAACTGGTGAGGTTGGAGGAATTGAGAGATAAAGCCAGAAATAAATTTAGAAATCACCAAATGATTGTAAAGAGATGTTTGGACCATCATCTAGCAAGAGATAAAGATTACCAAGTAGGAGAGCTAGTCTTGAAATGGGACGAGCTGAGTGAGCCAAAAGGTAAGCAAATGAAATTCCAACACTTATGGCTAGGCCCGTTCCAAGTTGAAGAAAAAATCAGTCAGGGAACTTACAGGTTGAAAACTTTACAGGGAGAAACTACAAAACTCCCTATTAATGGCCAACATCTTAAGAGATACTTCCACTAGCCACCACATGGTGGTTACCTCCTCAGTAGTTTAGGATTCATTTTATTTTGTTGTTAGCTTAGTTACATTTTTGTCCTGTACTTTCCTGTTTTTTGCAAAGTTTATTTTCCTTCTATTTCGAAATCCAGTCCTCTTCAACCAATTAATTTTGGTCCTTTAGTCTCATTTTCACCTTTATAACTCTCATCAGATTGCCCTCATTCCCCACCTTAAGCTTTTTGCCTCCCTAAGTAACCTGCTGATGAGTCTGCCAATCCAAAATTGATCGTTACCTTGCAAATCAGGCAAACTTTCAATGAGCCTACATGAACATGAAAATCAGTTGTGGAATTCAAATCGAAGCCACTCATTAGCATCTGTTTGGAACTAGGTAAGATATGTTGATAACTTGGATACCTGGAGCATGTAGATGCATCTTTGTAAAATGAAAAATGTGTAAACACAGCTGGACTGGCATGGCAAAACGTTGCATTTAAAAAAAAATCCCACTCAGACCTAGCCTATACTTGCCTTTAAGGTTTTCAGTTATTCTCCATTGGTCCCATCCACCACACTAAATTTTCCAATACCTTTCATCTACAAGTAAACCTCCTTTCATGGGCTAAGCTCACTTTCATATATCCTGTGGAAAATCCAATTGTGCTCTAGTCCTTGTGCCTGAAACTGGAAGGAATTATTTAAAAGAAAATTAAATGTCGAGTCCTTGTGCCAATCTGGAAGGACAAGTTGTTTGGGAAGGTAGTTAGAGTAGGGACTGTTGCTAGACTCAGAGCATCGGTTGACATAGCAAGCCAAACCTTGCTTAAGTGGTTTAAAAATATGGCATGATTCATGATTGCGCCCCATTCCTTCATCCAAAAATATAGCACTGAAATTCTTATATAAAGTGCAGATAAACATATTTACATCATGTTTGATGAGCAATAAAGAGATGAGGTACACAACTAAACAAGTATTGACAGACTAGTGATGACCCGAAAGGATTTTTGAAAGTAGAAAACAAGTAAAGGAGGGTCAATAAATCCCATAATACTACCATTGGAGAATCCCTGCCAAAACCCTATCAGTCAGTGGAAGCTATTTGTCTTTATCCCACCTAAAGCAATTAATGTTGAAGTGGAACCCATGCCTATCCATCTATACAGTTTTCTTTTCAAGTTTATCTTAACACCTTGATGTTCTATTGATCCAAGGTTTACTTGGAAACAGAGATAACTGGTTCACCCAACGGTTCTCCATTTTTTGTGGCCACAACCACCACCCTATTAAAACCCACTCTAGTAGCAATTTTGAATGGCCCCCCTATGATGCTTTACCTTTCGTTTCTAACTAAAGTGTTACATGGATTTTGTCTTCTAAGATGAATGGTCAAGGCCCCCTAACAAACCTCTGCAGTAGGATTCATTTGTAACCCAGTCTAGCCTTTCATTCATATCTTTCATCGGGACTTATTCAGTCCTCATAAACCTTCTACCACATCCTTATTTCTATAGAAATCCTTTAGAAATAGAAACACTCCACATGCACATAAATATTACCTTTTCTGCCTTGCCTCGGTCTTCACACATTTTGCATGCTTTTATCACTTATCGCAATCAATGGTCGGCTCATTACATACCATATCACATGTTGCATTGATCAAGGGCAAAGGACTATCTCTCATGAATAATTGTGATGCGATCAAGTCTCTGGTCGCATTGGATATCACAATCAGCACTTTCAACCCATGAATCAGCCCAAGCTTCAACATTCTATGACACCCCTGACTCACCGAGATTATTAATCATAGCATATATATTTTTTGGGTTCGCTCCCCTATTGCAAATTGTAATGGGTGGAACCAAAGGCCCATACACAAGGTGTTCAGCAATATGGCAGACCCTTTGATATTATTAAGTGTAGCATATATATTTTTTGGGTCCGGAGCCCATCGCATATCGCAAACAGTGGAGTTTGGGGCTTATGCATAAGGTGCACCGTGATATACCGGACCTACCAGGACTATTAAATGTGGCATATATATTTTTCGGGTCTGGAGCCTATCGCTAATCACAATTGGCAGTCGACGAAAGTAAAGCCCATGCGATATGCGAAGGGGTGATGAGTGGACTCGGCAATAATTATACACCCGGGTGCATAAAATTTGAAGTCCGGCATTATGGTCTGGCCACGGGTTTTCCCGTGTATTCCCATGTATTTTGATAAAATGTTGTGGTCTAGGTTTCGAAAGGAAAATCTTGTAGAGTGAATGGTCAGCCTCTGAAGCATTGTGAAACCAATCCTTGACTAAAAATGAATATTATGGGCAACGAGAATACATGTCACAGCAGGTTTGATGGTTTGATAATTATAGTTGCTCTGTGTTGCATGATTAAATAGAAATTGTGGCTAAATGCAAGGTTTGTTTGTGAGCATGTTCGTCATATTTCTCGTAATCATAGCTAATATGAATTATTTCTGCAGGTGAGTTTGAGTGGACCCCGTAGCGAGTAAAGGTGATTTGTATCAAGGTGACACCTTTGCGCTACCGGTCTCGATATTGCAAAGACAAGTTCTGCAGAAAGGGATATGAACTGCCATAGTGCATAATGGAGGCACACACCATATCAAGAGGAAGCACAGCGCTAATACATCAAGATGTTATTACCTCCAAACACACCTTCAATCATGTCAGATGTGGGATGATGGGCGCAGTGTTTTCAGTTTCTTTAAGAAAATGATAGGGAATAACGTCCGCTCGATATAGGTGCGAAGGGATGACACGTGGTCATCCTCTTTTAATCGACGTCTGTTCATTTCCACAGGAAATGAAGTGCTCTAGCATATATTCCCTCTACGTGTCAGCGGCTACACCAACTGTTCTATGATTGTATATTCTGATTTATATATTGAAAAGAATGGGGAGGTGAAATGTGAAGGGAGACTGAGGGTCAGTTCCTTCTGCATAAATATTACCTTCGAAGATGAAGGGAGGAATTTTTTTTGTGCAGAACAAATTTTGATTTATTGTGAATAAAGAAGATTGTTTGATTGAGAAAGAGCCTTTTTCAGATTCATTTGCCTCTTCTTTCATGTGTTCTGAATCAGGATGCTCTTGTTGGCATAAATATAAATGTGATTTGTTTTGCGCATATTGATAACATACAGTTCATGACTAGTCTTGGTTATTGAAATATGATTTTTTACCATGGTTAATCCATGAGCGATTGCTGATTCGAGACCTTATTAAACATTAGTTGCAAGTTTTATTTGTATGGATAGGAATGTGTATTCCTATATAAGTAATTAGATTGTAGTTAAGATTTAATATAGCCTTGTTCATTTATGAACTTGTAATTGATTCAATAGGACTCAAAATCTATATATGATGTTTAACCTCCTTTTGTTATGTTCCTGCAGGATAGATTAGAATAGTTGGGACTAGCATAAGTATTTAGAAATAGTGTAGATAGGATTTGATACATATAGGTTACCTGTTTTGTTTGTTGATTTAATTGAAGTCTTCCTCCAAGAAGCAATCTTTCAACACATATAACAGTTTACGAGATCCTTTAAAACCCGTCAGAACTAGCCATTTCAAACGAAAGAAGATCTAATTGGGGTCTACAATCGGGTTAGTTTCCCTTGGCATAGCGAACATTCACAGTGTCAACAGGTCCCTGGTGGAAGAGTGGAGTTTTCTATAGGATGGCACCTACGTACTAGTAAACATATTGGCCAGTACAAGAGCTAGGGGATTGTATCTCCCTTCTAGTAGTAGTTGGAGAATGAGAGAAGGTCGTAGCCTTCTATAGGTGAGTGCCTACGTATTGGTATGAGTTTGCACTAGTAGAAGATTGTAAATAAATTTTCTTATTATTAAAAAGAAGACAGAGATGACAGCAGCAGGCAGTTTTTACCCACATTGAGTTTCCTCCTTATATCTTGGTGTTCATGTGTTTTGCTTATGTGTGGTCCTTTATTCTTTTTTTACTTCATTGTCTAATAAATCTCTGATATACTGGTTTAAGCTCAATGCATGATAAATTGTCTAAATCAAAAGTTCTCTACATATACACTGGTTGCTTTAAGTACAGTTGCGTGTACACGGTAGTTCACTTCACTAAAGTAGCATATATAAATATGTTTGAGAAATAAAATTATAGATTTGATAAGACTAATTCACCCACTCTCAGTATTATTTCCAACAATTGGTATCAAAGTAGGTCCTTTAAGAGAAGCTTGATCGCTTGAAGGGAGATCCATCATCATGAGTAATCAAGAAAATGTGGGATCCATCAGACTGCCAATATTTGATGGGAGCAATTTTGTTTATTGGAAAATAAGAACCACGACCTATCTACAATCACTTGGAACGGATGTTTGGGAAATTGTGGAAGGAGGATATACATTTCCAACATCAATTCCTACATATATTATCGGTAAAAAGCAATATGAAACCAATGCTAGAGCTGTCAATACTTTATTGGGTAGTTTGTCACAATCATAGTTTGTCAGAGTCATGCAGCTCAAATCTGCCAAAGAAATATGGGACAAAATCATTATGAGCTACAAAGGAGACTCTCAAGTAAAACGTGCTAAGCTTCAAACTCTCAGAACTCAGTATGAAACTCTTAAGATGCATAGTAGTGAAAGTATAGCTAGTTACTTCTTAGGTATAGATGAGGTTGTTAATTGTATGAAGAATCTGGGTGAAGAAATAAATGAAGTTACCTTATTTGAGAAAGTTTTGAGATCCTTGTTTGCTAAATTTGAATCAAAAGTTTCTACCATAGAAGAAAAACAGGATCTGCAAGCTGTCACTATGACACGGCTTCATGGAATCTTAACTGCCTTTGAGATGAGAAAAGGAGGACCATCAGATATGAGAGAAGCCACATTTAAAGCTTCAGCAAAAGGAAAGGAAGAACACAATGAACCAGGACATATTTCAGAAGAAGAAGATGAGGTAAACTTTGTCAAGAAGCTTCAACGGGGTTTCAAAAGTTTTAGAGGTAAGCTACCCTTCAAATGCTTTTCATGTGGTAGAGTCAGTCATTATGCTGCCAAATGTCCTCATAAAGATAAATAGGAAAAAGGGAAGGAATATGTAAAATGGAATGGAAAACAAGTTGTAAATAAAAGGAGTTACTATACTCATGAAGACAGCGATGGTGATGAAGAAGAAAATAGTAATGATTATAGATTTCTAATGGCTTATGAAGATGATAATTTTTGGGATGCTTTAGAAGAAAATGACCTTCATGAATAAATCTCTAAACTCAAAATCTATTTAGAAGAAAAGAGTATGATTATAGATACCTTGACATACCGACTTGCTAAAAAAGAAAAACACAATGAAAAACTAGAATGTGAAATTGTGGGTCTAAGAAAGGATCTTGAGAAATTGAAATCTCTCAATCTTAGATTTTATAAAGGATCAAAAAAATTAAATGAAATTATCAAAGTGCAGCATTCTCCTCTGGTAAAGAGAGGTCTTGAATATACTGAAGAAGCATCTCAATCACAGAAGTTGTCAACCTCCACTAAAAGCTATCTTGATGCAGCAAAGACCAGTGAATAGTATGACAATCGTTAGCAAAGACATAAAGTTGATCATCAGGTAAATCATACTCACTTTACTCCAAGGATGAATAGAAGACTCAACCAACCGCAAGAAAATCATACTCAATTTTCTCCAAAGATGAATATCAATAGAAACTACAATCACCAAGTCAATAGATTCGATAGTCGTCGGAACTTCTTTTATGGGTAATGTTTCTCATGTCATAATTTTGGGCACAAATCTGCTCAATGCGTTTCTTACAAAACCATCATGACTAGAGAAGCACGAAATCACAGGAATGTAACAGGGATCAAGGGAATTTCCTATAATAATTCTTCTCCTCTTAAAAATGTAATAGAATGCTCAATCTGTAACAACTTTGGTCATGAAGAATCTGAATGCAGGAGTAAAAGACGACAAACATCTCAAAAGAAGCAAATGCCATTAAATCCCAAGATATGGAGAAGGAAATAATCTCAAACAGAAAGATGTGGTATAGCCTTGTATGTAGAAGGACAAGAAAATCAGTGGTACATTGACAATGGATGCTCCAAACACATGACTAGTGACAAAGAAAAACTTCACTCATATAATGCCTTAGAAAAGGAAAAGAATGTCTCATTTGGAAATGACACTCCTACTTTCATAAAAGGTAAAGGTTCTATTTTCTTGAAAGAAAAGGTTAAAGCTAGAAATGTTATGTATGTAGATGGTTTAAAGCATAACCTGTTGAGTGTTAGTCAAATGTGTGATCAAGGAAATGAAGTGGTGTTTCGATCAAACGAATGTGTTGTTCATGAACTTGATACAGGAGAGACCTTGATCAAAGGTACAAGAACTCCAAACAATTTATACATACTCAAGGGAGGACAACAATAGTGCTATCTAAGAAAAAATGATGAAAACTAGCTGTGGCATAGAAGATTGGGACATGTAAGCTTTTCTCAAATAAGAAAAGCATGAAAATTCAAGGTTGTTCATGATCTTCCATATATCAACATCCCTAAAAATACAATATGAAAACCATGTCAAATTGGCAAGCAAACAAGAGCTCACTTCATGGAAAAAGAAGGGTCAACCAGTAAACCTCTTGAACTTGTCCATACTGATTTATGTGGACGATCAAGGAAAATGTCACATCACGGAGAAGAATACTTTATCTTTTTCATTGGTGATTTTTCCAGAATGTGTTGGAAATGTCTTCTAAAGCATAAAGATGAACATTTGAAAAATTCCAAGCCTTCAAAGCTTTGGTTGAAGATGAATCAGATCGAAAAATCAATTGCCTCAGATCTGATTGAGGAGGGAAATTTACCTCGGATGAATTCTTTGACTTCTACGAACAACATGGAATAAAAAGGCAATTCTCCACCACAAGGACTCCTCAGCAAAATGGAGTGGTAGAAAGAATGAGCATAATTGTTCAATAAATGTCTCGAGCTATTCTAGATGAATCTAGAACTCCTGCAATTTTCTGGGGTGAAGCTACATTCGCTGCCAAAACTATTCTCAACCAAGCAAATGTTTGGGTAAATAGCACTAAAACTCCACATGAACTTTGGTATGGTAAGACTCCTATATAAAATACTTTAAAGTTTTTGGAAGAAAATGTTATATCCAAAGGACTGATGAAAAACTTGGTAAGTTTGAGCCAAGAGAAGATGAAGGTATTCTTCTTGGTTACTTTCCTGAAGTAAAGGATATAAATGTTATAATAAAAGACTGGGAAATTGTTGAAAGTATTGATGTTGTAGTTGATGAAGCATGCAAAAATCCAAAACAGATAAAAAAAGAAGATTATAACAATGAAGAATATGGGGATTATTTTCCCACATCAAATCACAATGATATTGAAGAAGAAACAAATGAAGCATCAGAAGAAGAGATAATGATAGAAGAAAAGGCTTTGTCCATGTATGTTCAGAAAAATCATCCAGAAACTCAAATTTTAGGGGAAAAGGAGGCAGGTGTACAGACAAGAAGAACTATTACAGAGACCTCAAGCTATATAGCATTACTATCCTCCACTAAACCCGAAAATGTAAATGAAGCATGCAAAGATGAATGCTGGGTCAAGGCCATGAATGAAGAACTTGAGCAAATTGAATAGAATAATACTTGGGAATTAGTTCGTAGACCTCATGATAAAAATATTATAGGAACTAAATGGATATTCAAAAACAAGCTGAATGAAAATGGAGAAGTCATTAGAAACAAGGCCAAACTTGTTTTTAAAGGGTATGCTCAACAAGAAGGTATAGATTTTGAAGAAACATTTGCACCTGTTGATAGATTTGAAGCCATAAGGATGTTTCTTGCTCTTTCTAGCTTTCAAAAATTCAAAGTATACCAAATGGATGTAAAATCTTCTTTCCTTAATGGAGATTTAGAAGAAGGAGTTTATATTGAACAACCAGAATGATTCATTCTTGGAAATGATGTAAAACTTGTATGTAGACTCAAAAAGGCTCTCTATGGTTTGAAACAGGCTCCAAGGGCCTGGTATTACCACCTTGACAAATATCTACACCAATAAGGTTTTTCAAAAGGTTTAGCAGATAGCAATCTATATACAAATATTGAAACTGATAAATTGCTAATTATTGTTGTTTATGTCGATGATATCATTTTTGGTAGTAATGAAGAATCCATGAGTCAGAATTTTGCTTCAGTAATGCAACAAGAATTTGAAATGTCCTTGCTTGGTGAACTTACTTATTTTCTTGGTCTACAAGTTCAACAAAATAAAGATGGTATTTTTCTTTCACAAACCAAATATCTCAAAGAGACCTTCAAAAGGTACGGCATGGAAGATTGTAAACCTTTATGTATCCCAATGGTAACAGGATGCAGTCTCAGCTCGAATGATGAATTAACAACAATACATCAACCAAATTATAGATCTATGATTAGCAGTCTTGTTTATCTAACAGGTACCCGACCTGACATCAAGCATGCAGTAGGAATGGTTGGAAGATTCCAAGCAAATCCAAAGGAATCATAGCTTCAAGCAGTCAAAATAATTTTCAAATATCTTCAAGGAACTCAGAACTTTGGTTTATGGTATCCTAGAGATGCGGATCTTACTCTTCATGCATATACAAATGCAGATTAGGCAGGAAGTGTTGATGATAGAAAAAGCACTAGTGGTGGTGAATTCTATATGGGTTCCAGGTTGGTAACCTGGTTCAGCAAGAAACAAATTTCAATAGTGTTATCTATAGCTAAAGCAGAATATGTGGATGATGTATCTTGCTGCACACAACTACTTTGGATGATGCAAACCTTGCAAGACATTCAGATCGCATGTACTCCACCCATCTCCATTCTGTGTGATAATACAAGTGCCATCAATATTTCAAAGAATCGAGTCATGTACTCTGAGATCAAGCACATACCCATCAAATACCATTTTCTACATGAACAAGTGCTTGAACAAAAGGTCAAATTGGAGTATGTTCCTTCCAAAGAACAGGTCGCTGATATATTCACTAAACCACTCCCTAGAGAGACATTTGAATATCTCAGACAAAAGCTGGGAGTAGTTTCTACATCATCCTATTAGTAAATCCAATATTTCAGAAAAAGGTTATTATACGGGTGTTTCATGAAGTAGAGTCACGTACACACACTGGTTTTTGTGGGTCAAGGAGCGTATATGTTTTTCAGACAAGAAAAATAGTGGGGAAGGCTCTGATATGGGTGCTCTGACTGATATTGATGATTAATGTCTATCAATATTCTTTGCTCATTAATTTTTATCTGAGTGACAAAGATGCCTTGATCATTGACTTGTTAACAATGCACAGGTAGCACAGGTTTAGGGGGAGCATTAGCCTTCACGTACATTCAACATTGTTGGTATTATGGTTGCTGAGACGAGCTATGGCTTCAGATATTTATACCATTTGTTTCTTAATTCATGTAAAAGTCTAGGGTGTGATATGTCTTCTCATACATTTGAATGAGTCCTCTTGGACAAATGATGTAATTCATATCCCCACTTTACATCAGATGGTTGATGTAATATTTACTGTTTCTATCATGTATAAATAATTGGAATATCCCCATTTGGCTGGGAGATGGATGTATGTATGGGTCATTGGTGATAGTAAGGTCATCCTCACATAGTTGAGTTATAGATTCATGTTATTCTTTTAGAAAATATTTTTGCAGACTCTTCTGGTGCTCAGGGGGAGCATGGATGGTTTCAGTGCATATTAGCATGTACAAAAGGGGAGCTCAATCAGGGAATTCAACATGTACTCAGGGGGAGCATTAACAACATAATGTATGTCAAAGGGAGAAAATATCTTGGTCCACCCTTTGCCCTTGATGTAAAATGGGGAGTGTGACTTGGTGTTATTGTTACCATCAAGTTCAAAGGGGGAGATTGTTGGCATTATGATACAGGTGTTGTCTTTGATGGCAACTCACTCAGATGAAAGATCACAGTGCATCTAATCAACAACAAAGAATTACAAATAAAACTCCAGAGAATGAAGAAAGAGAGGTATTTGCAGGTTCACCTTGTGCAAGCTGTGTATACACATAGGCTTACTGAACAAAAGGAGTTTATACGTACACGTGCACATTCACAGAAGGAAAAAAGTGTATATCTTGGAAAACAAAAAGCTTTTGGTCGAAGGTATTTCTTAGTCCAAGGTATTTGACCCAACATAATTGGTCTGAGGTATTTGGTCCAGGGTATTGGTCCTAAGTAGCTTTGGTCCATGGTATTGAGAAAGGCCTAAACTGTATAACGAGGAGAAGATCATTAGGCGAAGAGGGTGAAAGGATTTGAATCTCTTATGAAGTGTTGGATCATATATGTAGGTTAATGAGCTTCTCATGGTTTTCTTGATCTAATCTAAGGATGCACCTATATGGTTGATGAAGGTTGATGGACCGGGATCATAAAGGCTTAAAAGTATTATCATTATGTGGTTTGATCTTGAACAATCTAGATCTGAATACTGATGCATGTTTTATTCTGTAAATGTGATGATCTGGGGATGATTAATGTTTGGAGTAGTTGTGATGTTTTAAGTTAGAATTTACAGATCTATACACAGGTTCACTTTAGTAAAAGAGCGTATACACACTGGTTCAACATATCAAAGTAGCGTATACATCATAAATTTGAATCTGCAAATTTGTACGTTGTTTCCTTTTGGTAAAAGTGCATATAAATGATGGTTTGACACATGGAAGTAGCATATACCTTATGAAGTATGATGTTCAAATTTTTAGTTGTTTCTATTTGCTGTTGCAAAGTTCTAGGTTCTTCTTTAGGTTTTGGTGACTGTATTTTGGTGATAGTGTTCTAAATGATCAGATTGATTGATTGTGATTTGCTTCAGTGATGATGGGTTGTCAAGTGATTGATTGATTCAGTTGTGGTTGATTCAAAAAGTGACGATTGAGTTTCAGTGATTGGTTGATGCAGATGTATTTTATGGTTGTATTGTAGTTATGATTTTCTGAGTTTCAATGTTGTTAAGGGGTATAGTATGAAAATTGGATGAAACGTGGCCTTCAGATTGTGGATTGTGTTCCAAGAGTATCAAGTCTGAAAATTCATGAAACATGGTCCCTCGTGGAAGACAGGAGTTTTCTGTAGGCTGGAACCTACGTAGTAGTAAACATATTGGCTTGTACAAGAGCTAGGGGGTTTTAGATCCCTTCCAGTAGTAGCTAGAGAATGAGAGAAGGTTGTAGCCTTCTGTAGGTGAGTGCCTACATACTAGTATGAGTTTGCACCAATATAACAATGTAAATAGATTTTCTTATTATTAAAGGGAAGATAGGGATGACAATAGCAGGTGGTTTTTACCGACATTGGGTTTCCACCTTATATCTTGGTGTTCATTTGTGTTGCTTATTTGAGATGCTTTATTCTGCTTTTACTGCACTGTCTAATAAATCTTTGAGATATTGGTTTAAGCTCAATTCATGATAAATTGTATAAATCAAAAGTTCTATGCATATATGCTGGTCGCTTTAAGTATAGTTGCATGTATAGGCTAGTTCACTTCTCTGAAGTAGCATATATAAATATGTGTGGGAAATAAAATTTTAGATCTAATAATACTGATTCACCCCCCTCTTAGTATTATTTCCAATAGCATCATTACCTCTTGTAGATAGATTTTCACTGAAAATTAAAGAGTTATTATTATCATAATAGATTGCATTATAGGGAATTCAGGTGAACTCGTATCGTGAGCCTTGAAACTGAAACATAATTGAAGATCAACTTATAAAATTTACTCAATCAATCTAAGGAGCATTTGGAACATTAATGACACACATAGAGGTCTCGGCTAAAGCTATGTTCTGCCATCCTTAAACGTAGGAGCTATCATTACTTGTCTATGTTACATTCTGGGGGTAGTCAATATCCCACGTACATAAGTATATCAGATCATTCTCCTCGTACCCTTGGGTATATTGGATGACAATCCACATATGAAAAGTATATTAGAATACTTCCTATCATACAAGACGTATTAGACAACACTACCATGGATTGCACTTCTACATACCTTCGGGTATATTTTGGAATTCCTTAATAGGTTGTGATCTTGCCATAGGTAACTGATTCGATTGATTTGTCCATTGTGATACACCAAACACAACATTCAGGGAGATTTCCTACATGTATTAAAACTGATATTCAATACTTCATAGTGACTTGGTAATCCTTTTCTTCCTAGCTACCCCTTTGTTTTATTTTGTGTTTTTAAAGTTCTAAAATTTATTAAACCATCATGGAATAACACCCTCAACAACCCCATCATTTGCATAGAATGAAAACATTGCCTCCTTTACCTCTAAAGGAAAAACCTATTCATTGAAAGAGTAAAAATTCCCAAACTACCAAAACTGGTACTTCGGATTCTTCCCCTTTTAGAACCACATCTGAAATCAATCAACTAGACTCATTACCTCCAATAAGTACTGAACTTGAAATGACATATTTACTATATGATAATTCCAATGTAGTCGAAACTGAATCCGTCGAAACTTAACTACCTGAGGTCACTGAACCTAAATTTCCTGATTCATATACATTACAACCTGAGTTTGTACAACCTAAAGAACCTCAGTTAACTAAGCCTGTTACTTCAGGGCCTTCTTCCTCTCTTCCTTTGCCTTTGTCTCACCCACAAACTGTATATTTTTGTCCCGATGGAGAAAAATTTCCACCTTGTATTTTGAATATTAAGGAAATAACTAAAGAGCCTTGAACTTCATCTCTGGTTCATTTTAGAGAGACTTCTATTTATTAGGTTGATCCTTTCCTTACTCCTCATACTCATATATAAGCTCCTTTACCTACCACACCTCGTTTCAACTCGCCTTTCAATTTCCCTCGACAAACTTCTTTGGGAAGTTTAACCATGAAAGATTCAATGAAAGTTTCTCAACCTATATCTTATATCATGAGAAATTCAACTGAAGTTGCATCTATTTCCATGTTTGAAACTTCACCAGATACCCATTTATATGGTGATACTTCAGTGCCACTTGGCTACTAGTCATTATCTGGAACCTTTTCTGGTGCATGGACTAATCCATGGAATTCTCCTTTGTCATATTCATCTAGAATGTTATCTGGTACTTCTTTAATGAGCATCCCACAACCCATTCAACTAGTTGTGCCCCAACCTTATTGGGTGCAATAATATAGATCATTTGTTAGTGGATTAGGACATTTATAATAGTCTACTCCATCCTATATTGGCGTTGGTGCCCATTTTTGTCCCAATTTTCTTCCTCTCATCCTTAATTTAACCATTTTTTGCCTGTGAAAGTACTCCTTTTACCTACCCTATCACCTACATCACTTCCTAAAACCCACTAGTACATAACTCAAAGGTAAATTCACTTAACTGACATCATTTTGATATTTTTGATTGAATTTAAGTGAATCTTGAGTTATATCCCTATATGCTAACTGTTTATTCATGAATTTAGCTAGAAGCTTGGTAACAGGATTGATAGGTCCACATGAATGGGAGGATGCCTTGTCATCAACATCAACCTCAACTGGCATATTCAAACAACCAATACTTTAACGAGTTCGAGACAGTCTGGCTATGTGGGTTCCTTCTTATTTTGACCATAGAATTTACACAATGATCTATGAGGACAATAATGATGCTTCCAGGATTGAGTTTCTATGTTAAGTGTGATAATTCCAAGACCTAAGATCCTCCATATCGGAGTCAAAGAAAATTACTCTCACAATGGTAGTCAGTTTCTTTATAATGAATTCGTTTTTTCTAATTAAAGTTAATATGATTTGGAGGATATCGAGTAGTGCTTAGATTAGTTTATAGTTGCTAAGGTTTCCATAGCTAGTTAAATTTCTATTTTTACATTTATACAGTCACCTTTAAAGGTTGTCGTAATGCAAAGACAATGCTAGTCGAGCTAGCTGGTTCAGAATCATTATTTTTGGTACATTGTGACTTATGTGAATTGGTTTGAGGTTTCCATAGTTAGTTAAATTTCTATTTTTACATTTATAAAGTCACCTTTAAATGTTTTTGTAATGCAAAGACAATGCTAGTTGAGCTAGCTGGTTAAGAATAATTGTTGTTGGTAGATTGTGACTTATGTGAATTGGTCCTCAAACTCTGTTTTTGGAAATATATATGATCGCTTTCAAGTTGTGAGCCAAAAGCACTGTTATCATGGTTGATTGTGAACTATATCTTTGATGTTTTAGAAATTTCTCTTGTTGCAGTAGACTAGCTTAATAAAGGTGTGGGAGGGCCCACCACATTTGGAAATAAGCCCCATTAATAGTTCAGATAGCTAGGTGTGTGCGTACAATTTCATAGTTTGAATCCTGTGTGTTATAGTTATTATTACTAATATATGATTTCATGATATGTGTGGTTCATTTCTTTACAGATTGCACAATTTAAAGATTGTTTCCCGTGTTAAAGGGCTTCGATTCATTATATAACCCTAGTTTGTTGTTTCATTTAAAATCACATTCATTTATGTTTATAATCGGAGTATCCATGATAGCAAAAGCAATTGATTCTTGAAGCTCTATAACACGGACTCCATGTATTATTTCGGTGTGTCTGTTTCTTTAATGAAGTTTATGATGAATAGTATGAGCGTGAGTGTGGATTTACTTGTGTATAGTTGAGAGATTGATTTATGGTATGCGGCTTTGATTGTGTTTTCAAACGAATTTGAGTTAGTAGCAATAGGTATTGCGTTTTCCATTTCCACAATTTGAATTGTTTGATTCGTTTTAGGCATTACGAATTAGTTTTCACATTGTAGTTTATTTTAAAGCATTTTGTTCAAGTGCATTGATTTGAGTTATTAAATTATCATAGGATAATTTAGATCCATTATTGCATAATAGAATAATATTGATTTTATTTCCCTGTATTGTGGTATAAAGATTGGTTTCAAACATTGAACTGAGTGGTTTATATTCCTATTATGATTTCACTCTTCGCATTTCTTCGAGCTGTTTGAAGATATTTACTTATAGGATTGATAAATTTCCATTTTAAATACAGTTATATAGGATTTGATTCTATAGTAGAAAGTTTAGGTAACTAAGTCAAAGATTTCATTTTCGTAGAGTCAGTCTCTGTAGTAATTCAAAGTGAAGTTTGGAAGGTGTTTCATTTCCTAATAAAAGTAGTTTGGTTTGAATGGATTAAAGGTAACAGATCAGAATTTGATCTTAGAATTACAATTTATCCTACTTATCATATTTCGTTACAAGTGAATAGATGCTTGGTCTCTTTAATAACTAGATTTTTAAATCATCTCTTAATATTTGTAGTTGGAGTGAATTTCATTTAGCCTTCGGTTTCAATAAGGTTGTCTTTTGATTGCAGAGAATTAGAATAAGGAACATAGTGCATTGAGATAAGTAGATTTCTTTCAGATTGTTTATGTTTTCTAAAAATGAGTTGAGTGCTATTTTGGTTAATTAGTATTGTTTCTTTTCCATCGTTTTGTACTTAACGATCAAAGGGAAATTACATACTCTAAATTTAATCTTGAACCAAAAACGCAGTACAACACATGCTTACGAGTCTTGGTTGACAATTCAATATAAGGATATTTAATCACAAATTAAAACTCTCAAAAATTGGGTACCCTCCTCTTCATGGGAAGTTACCTCCCTATTCTCCTTATCCCCTAGTAGGGAGAAACCTCTTGTTTTCATGTCTCCATCTCCTGATCAAATGTCACATGTTGGTGTTCCCTCCTATTCAAGTCCTCCATTTCCAGGATTGGCTTATAATCCTTGGAATCTGACATTACCTGTTGAACCTGGTTTGGTTTTGAATCAACATCCCATTTCTCAACCTTCCTCGGTTACACCCTAGATTCCTACTTGCAAACCTATTGAATCTATGCCTCAACCTGTCCATGTTTCACCTCAAACAAGTCAACCTAACCAAGTTTCACATCAAACAAACCTATTCCACTAGTATCTGCACTCTCTCAGGTCCCATCTATCCAACCACATTACAGGACGTTGTAAACTCCATCACTTGGTCAAGCTATTCCTCAAATGCCAGTGAACCAACATGTATATGGTATGGCCCATGTATCAACCACTCAATCCAATGTAGGGATGATGCAAAATCCCTTTGCAAACCTTTCCAAAATATTCCTCAAATGCCCGTTGGTCAAACTAGTATTCCACAAATTCCTTATCAAGGCCAACAGATTCAAACACAACCATTTTAGCCTTTTCAAGGATATCTTGGAACTTGACAGTATGGATATGTCTATCCTGGTTATCACAAACCTCCTTACCCTAGGATGCAAATATATATTGCTCAACCCATCCCTTCCTACCCATGATATCCTCCACCAGACTTTAATAAGAAGTTTTCATTTGTAGCAAATCTTAAATTTACAAATTCAACCTGGCTAATGAATGATCCTATTTGTCATTCTCCTTATTTCCCAACCATTTTTACCAAATTATCGAGCGATATCCCAAAATTCAATGGAAATCTTGGAGAAGACCTGTCTACTCATGTTATGACTTGTCATTGTCTACTCATGTTATGACTTGTCATTTATGGTGTTCATCCCACTCCCCAAATGATGATTCAATTCATTTATGACTTTTCCAAAGAACTCTTACTAGTACCGTAGCTAAGTGGTATGTAAAACTACTATGAGTTTCATTTAACAATTTCAATGCCTTGGAAAATACATTCCTAGACCATTTTCAATTACCTATCCAATATGAAGTTGGAACCAAACTTTTGACCTTGTTGAAATATTCTGATTCCACTCATATTTCTGATCATATTCATGAGTGTTGACATCGATGTTGATTGGTCAAAATTTTTATTCACAATCAGTTATTGGATGTGTTATGTTCCTATACCAATAGGTGTCATAATTTATGATTGAATTAGTTTATCTCTGTAATATGTATATACCTTTTCTTTCTGCAAATGTTCTCCATATTCAAAAAATCAAGAAAAATTAAAAAAATGTAAAGAGGGTATGTCCTAAAAGAAAAATAAAATGACAAAAAGAATGAAAAAGGTCAAAAAAGATGAAAAATGAACCCTAATGAAAAAACAAAAAAGACCATGAAAGTGTGCAAGTCCAAATTCCACTACCATTTACTTTCAGTGTAAAATAAAAGATTGTGTGCAACTTGTTGTTTATGCCACAATCCATGGTAACCAAATAGTTTAACCTTGGTTATTCCATGTTTTGAATTTCATTTTCAGAGATAGAGAACAAAATCTGACCAAATTGTTTAACCTTGGCAGATAATTAGATTAGGTAGAGTGAATAAAAGGAGCTCAATTGTTTAATCTGAGCCCTTGGATGTAATAAGGATAGACTTAGATAGGTTTCCATTGTAAAAGAAAATAAAATTTTGATAAGGGTTTGCTAGTTTAAGTGCACCTTGATAAAAAGTAGAAAAAATGGTAGAATAAAGTAGATGGGTAAGTAGTTGAATGGTTGCAGAATGATAATGAATGGTTAGTTAAGATCATATCATTTACTTTCATCATCATATTACTTTAAAAGTATGGATAACAAGGAAACATTTACAAAGTCAAATGTTTAATTTCCTCATTCCTTTTACCCCTAATTTCACTAATTTCCCACGAATAACAATCAAGAGTACCTAAAACCTTGAGTTAAAGGGGCTCAGAGCATTTCTCTGACTTTTGGAGGGACCAGACCCTCGGCCCAATGACTTACAGGTTCGAAGTGCTAAAACTCCCTCATTAACATTCACTCCCCCCATAATTCATTCATTTTCCCTAAAACCCCATTTTCCCAAAGTAAAATCACTATTTTCTTGGGAAAAGTAATTATTCACATACAAAACCCGTTTTCACAAAAAAACCCATAAAATGCACTTAACCCTAAGCTATGATGTTTAAATGCGGAAAAATCAATGTATATCTAAAGCATTTTACTTAGCACATCTCTCATTTCCATTTCCATGTCATATTAACATCTAACATTCATTTATTATATTTAACTCCTCAAAAATACACCCCTTTCCCACATATATTATTAAATTTCCATATGTTAATATCCCAACCTAGTTTGAAATATAAACCATCATAAAAGAATTGCATGGATTAATTAATGGATCTGCGATTAATTGAGAACCATAACCCTCTGCCATGTTAAAAGGGATTAATTAGTCAAGTTGTAATTAATTAATAATTGTCCTCCAATAAAATCATCCTCGACATCATTAAATATCCTTAATCCACAATTAGTATTCCATTGGGCCCCTCCATTAACTCCTGATCAAAACCTTACCCCGATCACCGTACGATCTGACCCCTTCAGATCTAACGGTTGATGCTCATATTGGGCAGCCTCCGATGCTGAACTTTACTAGCCCGATGTGAGCGGTTTTACTGTTCACCCCGCTGCTACGTGGCACCCGATGAGTGGCATCGGGTGACCTTCCCTCAAAACTGCCCACACCTCAATACCACTTCAATACCGCTAGCAGTAATGGCCCTTTAATACCGCTTCCCTGCCATTTCGATAAACGGCCTGTCCTTTCATTTAATTGGCTTTCACACCATATTTCAAAATTCTGCTCGTTAAACCTTATAACGTGAAAACCCATGTCTTCATGGTTTTTTCCCGTTCAACTATGTAAACCTATGAAACCCTCCAGTGCCTCCCTGAACTTCTACACATGATTTCATCATCTTTTTTCCATCCAAAACTCTATTGCGACCCCTTTCCTAGTCATCCCTGTGCTAGAGAGCCATCTAGCACCCTTCATGAAGACCTGTGTTCTCTTAAATAATATTGAATTTTTTCAAGTTATCAAATTAAGATCAGATCTTGGATAAACAGTTCTGATACTAGTCACAGAACTGCTTTATTCCAAGAATCAATAGAAAACCTCATTCAGAACTTGTGCTCAGAGGATGAACACAATTATACAAGGAAACAAAGAAGAAGACAACTACACAAAGCATTGACAGTCAAAACAGAGCAACCAGATAGAGAATATATTTACAAGGCAAGTAAACAAAATATGCATGTACTTAACCTATATCCACTACCTGATGCTGATATACACAAAAATAAAAGGATTTACTATTGAAATAGACAGTAAAAACCTAAAAGATATAGTGAAGGTAAAAGGAAACACTAAAGAATAGTCAAAGTGTATCAAGGTTAAAGAGTATCAGATTGAAAACCAAGTCAAGTGAATTAGCCAGCATGAAAATAAATAGCAAGGAAGACAGTTACAAAGCATAACATAAAGATTCATGTCAAAGTGAAGACAGATGAAAAAACAGAGCGGTAAAAGTAAGAAGTAAATGTAAATAGTAAAAGTAAACATGGAAGCCGTAAGGGTTAAAAAAAGATGAAAACACTTTCACCAGCAACAATGAAGTTTATCCAAAGTAAAAGTGAAAAAACAGTTAAAAGAAATTTAAGGTTAAAAGATGAAATCAGAGTAGAAATGGTACATTCTTCAGAATTTCTTGTTTAAGTTATAGTTTGGCAGAAATTATTGTGCCCAGTCCAAGAAGTATTTTGAGAAACTAGAGGAGGTTTTTGTTCCTAACGGGCCAAACTACAAAAACCTATCTCAATTTTTACACATGTATTACCAAAATGGAGATAAGTGCATGTCTTCACAGCCTAGTTTTCAATTTGTGAAAAGTCTTGTTTTTGACATTTTTTGCAGAGAATGTTGTGAACAGTTGGTGCTGAATTTTGGTAAATTGAGAGAGGTTTATCTCAAAAACATTCTTATCTACAATAATTTCTTTCATTTTTTACATATATATCTCGGATTGAGATATACAAGCGTATCATTGGACCCAAAGTTTGCAGAATTTCTAGGGCAAAATGAACAAAGGAAGGAGGAAGTTAGTAACTGGAATGCCTCATCATCAATTAAGAGTTGCTATCAAATTCAACTTTCCCTTATTTGTTACCATAAATCCATAAAAATAGTTCCAAGTAGATTCATTGATTTTGAGTGTCCTTTATTTAAGTTCTATTAATGTAAAACAGTTTGAGATATTTCTAAAACCAATCTTGATATTTTTTCAAGATATTTCAGTTTAAGAATCTGCATAAATACTTCTTCATTTGAAGTATTTTGGGTGGATTAAAAATAATTTCTATAGAGTTTTTTTTTTATCTAAAGGAGCTGGTGTAATCAAGGCTGGATGGGTTTACTGTATTAAATAAAGCTGAGGACATTTCACTCGATTCATGTGCACTGTGGGAAACAAATAAGTATCACTTCTCTGAGTTTGAATATTGTTTTCCTTTATGTTATGAAATATCATATGTGTTTCTTATAATTCTTAAAAGCAAACAAGGAATACTATCATCATAATTAGCTTAAGTTCTCTCTGTTTTAATTGTTTCCTTATTTAATGTTTTCTACTAAATTGCTTAAGTTTGAGAATTCTTAGTTTCTCTCTTACTTCTGTAATTCTTTCCCTCTATTGGCCCTTAGTACAGGATTCTTAATTTCCCTTGCTATTTTCCAAACCTCCCTTATTCATCTTAATCCCTGTTAAGGATTCTTCATTGTCCTTGGCCCTGGTTAAGATTTTCATCCATTGAAACCTGCATATTTGTCCTTGCTGTGCTAGCTTGCCTTCTGAACTCTTACCTCGGTGATTAATCAAATCCCAATAAACCTTTCCTACATGAATCCATAGCCCAATGACCTAAATACCTGCTCTACCCATCTGTTTCCTTAATTCCACCAAACAAATTAAAAAAAATTCCTTAAGCATTAATAACTAGCCTAATACCATATTAAAACAATGCTAAATCATAAAGAGAGAGCCCTCTCTGAGTGTAGATTGGCTAGGATCTATACTTAAAAGATTGGTTTGTAGTTACCTTGGATCCTTTCCTTCTTTTAAATAACTTCTAAGGAAAATCTGAGTGATAGCAAGATGAATGGTTTATCAAATATTTGTTACCATCCATAATAGAATATGTTGCTAAAGGTGGAGTTTTTAATGAAGAGAAAGTCATTTCTCATGCTAATAATGTGATTTGATTTATACTTAACTCAACATCCTCTACGACAAAATACCCAATGCTCCAAGAACTGAGCATGTTGTTCCACGAACTCCCACCAAAGAATCACATGCCAGTTATGGTGTGATGGGTTATGCTAGTCAATAGATAGTGAGTAAACTATCTGGTTCATATCATGTTGTGGATAATCAAAAACCATCTTTTTCTACTCCTGCGACTACTTTCGAGATCAATGTTGTCCAATCCTCGAAAGGAAAATCTCAGCAACCCATAAGTAAGAAGAAAGGAAAAGGAAAGAAGAAGAAATATAATTCTTCATAAGAAAATAAAAATAATCAGTCTCTTGAGGTCAAAAGAAAGCGTCGCTATCCTTTCCTTATTTGTAATGAGAAAAAATTTACTTGAGACTATCCACATTAGGTGGAGTTTAATAAATTCCTAAATTCATCACCTAACATGCCTGTTATGTTAAAATATCCCTTTACCAAGCAGGATATGAATATGGTTGCACGAGACCCTACCTCATCTTCCCAAGTTATGATGTTATCTTCCACGAAACAGAAAAACAAGATTATGGTGGCTATGACAAATAAATACTATGGTAACCTAAATCCCTATTTTGGTAAGGCTACTGATCAACCTACCAATTCCACCTCCTCCACTTTAGATCCTTCTCCAAATTTGGTACCGACTGAATTAACTATTATACCTCCCAAAGGTGTTATTCACAAATCCACATTTAACCCTCGTGTGAGAGTTACCCAGAACTATAATATAGTTGAGGTTTTGGCTCAAGCTTCCTCTCCTATGACAACTATCAATGTTTTATAGAATTGTCCTACCCAAAAAGGTCTTTATTTTCCGTAATTGGAGGCCTAGATCCTTCAGATTCAAACCTTGTGGTCTTTAATCATGAGAATCATACTCCCAAACTTCCCCCACAACTGGAATTTATGATCCAGGTTGTTATTTGAAGTAATACTATCCATCAAACAATTATGGACAAAGGTGCTTCAACTTGTATCATGTCACTTTCCTGTTGGAAGGATATTGGTTCTACTTAACCTAATAAGTCACCCACTACTCTTAAAAAATTTGATGGAAGACGTTTCAAACCTTATGGAATTTTAAATACATTGCAAGTAGAATTAGTTGGAAAAATGGTTTCAATAGAACTTGAAGTTATAGATGGACCATTGGATTATAACCTTTTACTTTGACACACATGGATTTATGCCATGGAAATCTCTTGCGTCAACCTATTTTAGGGTTTTTTATCCTCTACAGTGTCCTAGGCTAAGGAGGAGATCGAAACAGGTAACTTCAAACCACTTGTAGTTCAACAGCT
The DNA here is from genome assembly GCA_000404065.3 of Pinus taeda. NCBI lineage: Eukaryota > Viridiplantae > Streptophyta > Pinopsida > Pinales > Pinaceae > Pinus > Pinus taeda. The sequence continues at coordinate 108,181 of APFE030799721.1, forward strand.
AACCCTGCTAAACCAGAGAGGGATCTCTCTAAGGATTTCACAATCAATGAGTGAAAAATAAATGGATTTTAGACTAGATGTATAGGATTTGTTTGAGTGTTTGGAAATTTAGGTTTTCTAGGTTGATGGACCAGAGAATAAGAGGAAGCAACCAGGTCAAGGTATCAAATTTTGTAGTAGCAGGCATAAGGAGGAGCAAGATACAATTTTTTTTGGTGAACTTAAGATTTGGTCAATGTAGTATAGGTCTTAAAGCTTAAGAAATCATAATTAGCATGTATTAGCATGAATTCATTAATCTAAAAGAAGAGATACAAAAACATTATTTTCCACATAAATAGAGCTTTGAATCTAAAGAATTATGCCTATATGCCTATAAGGAAAAGCATATGAAGAAATAAAAGAATATTTAGAGAGATTAATTCATCAATAAGAAACAAATATGAAAGGAAAACAACACCACAAACTCACTGAACAAGTATTCCTAAAAAATAGTTGTAGTTGCTCCTTGATTAACTATATGAAAGCATAAGGTACAAGATCTCCTTAGAAGGCCAACCATTCTCTATGAATTATAAATGATAGATATAGACTCAAAAAAACAATTTCCCCACCTTCAGGGGTCGAATCCCTAAGTGTTGGAATAGTTTACAAGAATCTCTCAACCAACAAGTGAGAGTGAGAAGGTAAAAAACAAACTCTTCTCTTAGACATTGATTTGATTTTTGCTTCATTTATGAGGCCTAATTAACCATCAGAAAAAAATATCATGCTAATTTATTCATGATTACATCATCTAGACTTTAAACTACTCAATTTACATCATCAAGTTAATTTTGACCAGGTCAAACTAGAAATCTGAGAAATTACACAACGAAATTTTAATTAAAATATCAGAAAATTGCAGAAGCATAATGTAAACTTTGAGGCCACTTTTAGGTGTCTTAATAAGGTCAAATTTTAAATTTGAGAGAAATCTAAAATAGCCTTTCCTGTCTAGTTTTTAGAACATCTTGAATTTTTGAAAGTAACCCATGGGAAGGCCCTCAAAAATTGATTCTCCCAAGGTGTCTCCAAAAGTTCAATGCCTATGAAAAAGAGTGGCAAAATGTTGATTTTTCACCCCTTTTTCTCATTTTTCTCAAAATCTCAACCCTGTCTGAGAAATTTGAGGAAATGGGTTTTTAGAGGAGGCCATCAAATTTCTATAAGCCACTTGTCATTTGGAGCTTTGAGGAAAACGGACAACGCCTTGTAACTAGTGTATTTTTACTCCAAATTTCACCAAAAACGAAAAATGCTCAAAAAACTCCCAAAATTGGTCGACAAGTGCTAAATGAGGTGTACTATGCTATCATGGATGCCTCAAAAATCATCTCCAAGTTGTCCTTCTCATTTTTACTTTCTAGGGCTTTCTTTGAGTTTGGCCTTCAACTGCTTGATTCTAACCTTGGCAACTTGATTCCTAGTATAATAATGGATGGCCATCTTCCTTTGCAATTTTTTATCCATGTTAAACTTGTCAAAGAGATTCTCAAGGTGGAAATTGATATTTTCAAGGAAAAACTCCCTATCTTATTTTATTTCCATGGCAATCCTCTCCTCAAACATCAATTCTTCCATTAGTGGCTTTTGTTCTCTTCTAAGTCTAGTTTCATGCCTTTGAACCAATACTCCCCATGATTTGGTATCCCTTTGGCAAGACAGATGGTAGCTACTAGGAATGTGAAATAAATCCCTTATATGGTGAATTTTTCTCCCTTAATATGGTTGCAATCCAATCAGTGAGCTACTCATGAAAACCTACCTGTCCCACATTTTGACAAAACCCTAGTCAATTCACATCTTCAAAGCATTGTCTTAGAAATGGTGAAGAATTAATCTAATTGCAATTTTTGGGCTCATACCTTAGAATATTCCACCCTTTATGATGTTTTGTTTTCTCTGATGGGAAGATTATCCTTCCATTTTGAAACTCTAGATCATAGGAAAAGGGAAAAAACAGTGAAAAGTTATTGAAGTAGTGAAATGAGGTTGTTAGGGAAGTGAGATGGGAGTAGGGAAATTTTGGGAGATGGACAGAGGTTTCATAAATCCTTAGGAAGTTAAATGGAGGGAAATGAATGAGGGAAATGAGAAAGAAAAATTAAGAACGGTCCTAGCTAGGGAAAATGTTCAATTTGATAGATAAGAGCTAGGGTTTGTAGGAATGTGAGGTGAACTGAAGGGAAATGGTTTGTTTGGTGGATGGGATGGTTATTTGTATGCAAAAAGAGGTCTAGGGATAGAAATTTCTTGGGTTTGAATGTTCCAGCTGATCATTTGCAAGCTTTAAAACATGAAATTCATACAAACCCTTGATGACTAAACTCACCATCATTTATTTGTTTTGCCAAAGGAAAAGAAGGAGTGAAATGAGTGTAATTACTTGCTAAATGGGTTAGAGAAACAAGAAACTGGAATGAAATCTTAGCTTTTTGACTTGGGTGATTTTCTATGAGTTTCGGGATACTCTTTCCTATGCACAACGTAGTTCATAGAAGTGCAGTGTCTCTCCCAAAAATGTAGCGTAGTTCACAGAAGCATATTATCTCTCCCAAAAACACAGTGCCAACTTGCAACCTACATTTGGAGGCCTAAAACGGCTCACAATTATGAACTTAATAGCTCATTGGAAAAATCTTGATGTCTTCTTCAATATGCACTCATCAAGAATGTAATTTGGATAATCCAGCAAGGATAAAAATCAATTTTTCCAAGGTCACTCCAAAACCGCAGGGTGTCTCTGACAAAAGAACAACGCAAACTTGAGGATCACAATCTTAAGGTACCATTTGAAAGCTGAGGATGTCTATTTCTTCATAGAGTATTTAAGCGTGTAAAATGGCCTCTCCTAGTCTGAGAAAAATACGTTTTCCCAAGGTCACTTCAAACACACAACATGCTTCTAATAAAAGTGGAGTGCCAACTTGTAGAGCACTTTTGACTGCCTTCCTGGAGTAATTTTGGACTTAAAGTGGAATGGTTGGAAATATTATGATTTCTTCTAGACAATATAGCCTTTCAGCATTGCCAACACCTGCTCCAGATCCTTGAAAAATTGTCTTGAAGTCAAAATGTCCAGAAGTGCAACAACTCTCCTGTCGCAAGTGTAGCTTAGGCATTTCTCTAAAATCATAACACCTATGCATAAAATGAAGGAGGTTTTGGTTTCTTGGACTATAATTGACAAAAACCTCTTTCACGTTTGTAAAATTATTCTCCATTTGGTTAGAAACATATTTTGAAGTAAAAATGTCCCTATGAGAAATGATGAGATGAGGTAGTGTACTGCAACATTGTATTATTTGAAATAAAATGTTATCTTTACCTTTATTTTTCTTTCCCTAAGCTTCTAACTCCCTTTATCCACTAAATCACATGATGTACATGTTTTGTTTTTACATATGGTATCATGATGACACATGGAGTGAAACCCTAGACCATGACCTAAAATGAGGAATTTAACCATTTCATGACCCAAGACATTTAAATGAACATATGCTACCTCGAAGAAGACAATGACCATGATGAATGATGAAGACGATGAGTAAGTGAAGGGAGCAATAGTGACCTAGACACAACAACCAGTGACCAAATTTCTATTTGAAGATTCACTGAAATACAAAAATTTGACTTGACACCCTAACAACACCTTGTAAGAGAATATTTGATCACTGGTGACAAGATGAAATGACTGACACTAATAGGGTGATCATTTTCACTCACTAGGGGAGCACCATGGTCATCGATTAGCTTACCATATTTGCTAATATTTCTCAAACTAGTCAAAGCATTCATCTCATGGGAGAATCCCCACAATCTTATCAACATGTCGGAGTAGGATTTTTGAAGGATTCCTCTTTGATGGTAACTTTTTCACTCCCTCCTCCTGACATTCCAAATCTAGTTTCCTTTGTAAATACGATCTCTTCTTGTACTATTCCATCTGATCCCTAGATAGTACAAGACGATTCTAATGTTGATACATTTGGTGACCGCATATCGCCTAGTCCCATTTAGCTTGAATATGAAGTCATCTATTTGGCCTGTTCATAACATTATGATTTTGATTTCTCGATAGATTGGGTTGATCATTACCAAGATTTTGGTTCATATTCTGATCCTTTCTTAATTACAATCTCTACTGATGAAAGCATCATGGAAATCATTATGTCAGATGATGCACCATGGAACAATAATGATCATCCTTCCTCCTTTCTCGAAACCCTTGAGAATAATCTTGGGGACATTAAATCACCCAAAATTACCAAGATATTTACAAATTCCATTTATATTCATGGCATCAATTGTGAGAATAATTTAACGAATATTGAAGAGACCGTTCTTCTCAATATTTCGATTAAACCTGGAGTTATTGAAAATGTCCATATTGGTGCATCTTGTTCTCCTGACGAGGTTGACAAGATTTATAAATCCCTTTTTCAACAATTTCATGATGTTTTCACCTAAACATATTAAGATATGCCATGTATTTATCCAAATATCATAGTACGTAACATCAAAACTTCAACCAGTTCAACAACGCTTACATCGAGTTCACCCTAAGAAAGTTTTTGCAATTAAAGTAGAGGTTGAAAAAATTCTACGTGCTAGTTTTATTTGTCCAGTACCTCTCATTGATTGGTGTCGAACATAGTCCCTGGGATGAAGAAACAAGGAATGATTCAAGTATGTGTTGACTATTAGGATATTAATCGTGCTTGTCCTAAAGACAACTACCCAACCCCATTTAATGACAAAATTGTTGGTGACTGTGTTGAAAGTGAAATTCTTTCGTTTATGGATGGTTTTTCTGAATACAATCAACTCAACATACTCCCATCAGATCATCATAATATTGAATTTAATTTTCGATGGGGCACATTTTCCTATTGTAAGCTCCATTTTGGTTTGAAGAACATTGGTGAAAATTGTCATAGCGCTATGAATCATGTTTTCCATGATATTAAGCATATTGTACAACCCTATTTGGATGAGTTACCTTCCCACTCCAAACATCATGATGATCATATGATGCATCTCAAGGCTATTTTTATATGTTATCAACATTACAATATCAGGTTAAGTCCACACAAATGTGTGTTTTGTGTCGAATATGGTAAACTTATCAGCTTCACTGTGTTAAAGAAAGGAATTTGCATTGATCCACTTAAAGTACATGCGGTCCTTGATTTTCCTGCACCTTCCTCATCTGTTCAATTACAACGCCTCCAAGGGAAGGCTAACTTTCTATGGAGATTTGTACTAAACTATGCAAAATTGATGAAAGGATTTACTCGTCTATTGAAGAAAGGGCTTCCATTCTATTGGGATGATACTGCCTAAAATGCTTATGATGCCTTGAAAGATGTTTTAGTTCGAGCATCGTTGTTGTATGCCCCTGATTATCAATGCGATTATTTCATGTATCTTGTTGTGACTGCTACTACCATTGCTATGGTATTGGTCCAAGAATATGACCAGGGGATGAACATCCATTTTATTATTTGAGTCATCATTTAAATGACACTAAAATCAAATATTCTCACATCAAAACATTAGCTTTGGGAGTTGTCCAAAGTGTCCAAATATTTGGCCACTACATTCTACTTTAGAAGAATATGGTAGTTTCTTATTGCAACTCATTGACATAAATTCTATCATGACAATTGCTGGGGGGAAATAATATAAATGGATTGTTATTCTCTAGGAGTTTCATTTGGAATTCATCAAATACAAATCTAAGAATTCCTTAGTATTTGTTGAACTAATATGCGACTTTCCCTTATGAAAAACTAACTCTACATATGACGATTTTATTCTTTATGAGTCATTGTTTCTTATTGATTCATCTAATCCTCAGTATGGAGACATCATTATCTATGGGCCAATCCAGACATTATGTTCTAATACATCTCACTTTGGTTAACGGTGTATTGAATACCAAGATCAAAATTACATTATAATTGGTGACATACACTATCGTCATGGTGTCGATACGATCTTTAGATGGTGCCTCACTCATGAGGAGGTTGAGAAAGCTTTGAATGAATTTCACACTGGAGCATGTGGTGGACATATGTATGGCTATTCCACCACCCAAAATATTTGATGGGTTGGTTAATTTTAGCCCACTATGTTTTGAGATTGCATCCATGCAATCCAAATTTGTCATGCTTGCCAAATTTATAATCATAAAGCTCATGCATGGGACATTGTTGTGGTTGTAGATTATTTTACCAAATGGGTCGAAGTGATGTCTACACATAATAAAATCATAAAAGCAACTACATTATTTCTTTTTAATCATGTCATTGCTATATTTGGTGTACGGCAAGCTATTTTTATAGACCATGGGAAAAAATTTTGGAATCACATGATGTCTAAACTTAATGCCAGCTCAACATGAAAGGTCAAATCCCTATTACCCACAGACTAATGGAAAAGTAGAAGTTGTTAACAAATTTTTGAAAATAATGTTAAAACGCATGATAGGGATTCACAAAAATAATTGGCACCTTATCCTTTTTGAAGCTTTGTGCGCATACCAAACCTCTATCAGGACTACAACGAGATTCACACCCTTTTAGTTGGTGTATGGTATAGAGGTAATCCTTCCCATTGAATGTGTGATTTCATCTTTGAAGCTTGCCATTGAACCTATCCCCACATCTTCCAGAGAAGAAGAGTGTTTTTTTCATTTAGAACGTTTATATGAAACCCGTTGTGATGCCACAATGGCTAATGAGGCCCACAAGAAATGCATCAAAGCATAGTATGACAATAATGTTAAACCTCGTGCCTTCTTAGAAGGTGATCTAGAGGTGATCTAGCCCTTTTTTATGATTAGGAAGTCGATAAGTTAGGGGTTGGGAAGCTCGAGCCAATGTGGCTAGGCCCATATATAGTCAAATGTGTACTAGCGAAAGGGGCTTATGAGTTGATTGATTTTGACAAAATCCCTCTAGCACAGTGTAGCAATGGGTTGCACCTTAAAAAATACTATGCTTAGATTCCCTTTGCATAGTTACTGTGTACATATCGTATAGGTGTGTTGGTGTGTTTACAATGTGTTCTCTTCAAAGTTTCCTATCATGTTTGTTAACATTGGATTACATTTGATTTTCAAATTTCGGTGTTCCTTCATCCATATGTTGGTTATGCTGATGGCGCTAACCATAGTACTTAGAACCTTTCCTCCACAGCGTGGGGTATTTATGATCCAAATGGTGATTTAGTGAGTTTACAAGGGATTTGTATCGGTCACTCAACTAATAAAATCAACAAGTATAGTGCAGTGATCAAATTGTTGTCTTATGCTATTTCACGTGAAATTCGCCATTTCATTGTAAAAATTGATTCACAACTTGTAGTACTACATTTAAACAATGTATATTCAGATAAAAGTCCAATTATGCTTCACATGTTTTTAAGGGTTCACCTTCTAGAACGATATCTTGATTACATTCAAAATCAACATATTCCTAGAAGTCTAAACACATTAACTGATGCATTAGTCAATTATGTTTTAGATAGATATTTGTGACACATGTAAAAATTTCTATCAACATCATACATTGGATAATACATAGAGAAAATAGGAAACATCGATAGAAAATTATATATATGGAGTTTGGTTTTACAAAAATTGTGTTTGAGACACATATGGCCACATGACTTATACTATCAAAATACATGCAAACAAAATATGGCTCTCCTAGTAGACTAGTCTCGATGATGATCACAATGACCATGGGAAACGTTTTTGAAATCGTGATGCCTGAACTTATTGCCAAGTTTGACCTTCAACATTACATCACAAATCCCCATTACCCAGAGGCTAATGGAAAAGTATAATCTATTAACAAAGTTTTGAAAATAATCCTACAACACATGATAGGGATTCACAAATCAATTGGAACCTCATCCTTTGTGTAACTTTGTGGGCATAACGAACCTCTCTCAGGACTACAATTGGATTCAAACCCTTTTAGTCGGCGTATGGTCTAGATGAAATAATTCCCATTGAATTTGAGATTCGATATTTGAAGCTTCCCTTCAAAATTCTCCCCATAACTTCTGCAGAAGAAGAGTGATTTTTGCATCTATCATGCTTAGATGAAAGTCAACGCGATGTTGTGATGGTTAATGAGGCCATAAAACACATCAAAACACATTTTTTAGGTCTCTACACTACTAATGTATCCCCCTTATTGTTATTGTTAGTTTATCCCCCTATTGTTATTTTTGTGCCCCATAGAAGCCCACTATTGTTATTATTGTTCACTTGCATTATTATTCCTATGTACGCTTTAATTATATTGTGAACCCTTACACTCCTTTATATACCAAGGAGGTCTTATCATTTGTATCATCCATGAATTTTTCCTTTTATGTAATGTAAAGGAGGTTTCCCCATCAAAAAGGCTAATTTTTAATTCGTTGATCTATCTTTTCTTCTATTTTATGAGATATTTTCTTAACATTTGGTATCATAGCTTCGGATTTTAGGGTTTCTCTGCTTCAAACAAGTCATCATGGTATTTTCGCTATAAATTTATTTCCACAAGGAATCAGAAGCAAAAATTTCTACCACATGGATCTGAAATTGTGATGAACTTCATGTAATAATTCAAAATCTTGGTTCACTATATTTTTTGAGATATGGTTTGAAGAATTTATTCATTGGAGAAGCCATTCAGGGTGGAAAGAAAATTTCAAATAAACATTATGGCAACAAGGAAGACTACCAGACTACCACTCACAACTATAAAGATGGAAGTGTTGCTTCTCCTAGCCTTCCACAACCTACAAGGTTGACACCACAACAATTGGAGGAAAAAATAGCAAAAGGTATTTGTTACAGTTGTGATAGCAAATACACTATAGGTCATAAGTGTGTTGAGAAGAAATTATTTTACATAGATTGCAAGAGGAGGAAGAAAAGGAACAAGAAGCATAAAAAGAGGAGGATATACACCAGGAAACAACCCCAGAGAAAGAAGAAATAAATCCATCCATATCTTATAGTGCATTAGAAGGAATTACCAATCCTAAAACTCTTAAGATAGAAGGATATATCAAGAAGAAAAAGGTAATAGTGTTGATTGATTCAGGTGGTACCCATAATTTTATTCACTGTAAGATAGCCAAGAGTGTCAAGTGATGGTTGCAAATGGAGGAACTATAAGTTTCTTTGGAAAGTATCATAATATTAAGATAACCATGTGGGAATATGTATTGAATAGTGTAACGTTTTCCATTCCAATGGGTGGTTTTAATGTTGTACTAGGAGTCCAATGGTTACAATATTTGGGGACAATAGATTTTAATTTTCAAGAAATTTCCTTGAAATTAATTTGGGAAGGAAAGGAATTTGAATTAAGGGGTATTGTAGGGAAACCAAGGAAGATAATTAGCTCTAATGGAATGACATATCTTCTTAAGAAATAACAATGGGGCATAATTTCACAATTATGCTCACTAGATGTTGAAACATCAAAATCATCTATTTCTCCAGATCTCCAAAATTTCTTGGACAATCATTCCAAGGTATTTGAGACTCCCAAAGACCTCCCACTTATTCGTGATCATGATCATGCTATTCATTTGATTCCAGGAAGTGTTTCTCCAAACATTGGGCCTTACATATATCCCTATGCCCAAAAGAGTAAAATTGAGTGTATGGTTGCAGAAATGCTAGAGGTAGGTATCATTCAACCTAGTCAAAGTTATTTATTTGCTCTAGTAGTATTGGTGCACAAGAAGGATGGATCATGGCATATGTGTCCGAATTATAGGGAGCTCAACAAGATCACTATTAAATATAAATTTCCCATTCTTGTCATTGATGAATTATTCAACGAATTAGATGGAAAAATTTACTTCCCCAAGTTGGATCTTTGATCAGGATATCATAAAATTAGAATGAAGACTTCATACATTCTAAAAACAACATGCAGAAATCATGAAGTTCATTATGAATATTGGTCATTCCTTTTGGCCTTACTAATTCACCTTCCACATTTCAAGGTTTGATGAATTCCATTTTCAAACTCTTAGAAAATTTGTGTTAGTACTTTTTGATGATATACTAATGTACAACAAGACCTGGAAGGATCACGTTCAACATGTTGATAGGGTGCTCAAACTATTGGAGGAGAAACAATTATATGCAAAAACCTCCAAACGTTTCTTTGGAGTATAAGAGGTGGAATATTTGGGTCATATTGTGTCTCATGAGGATGTTAAGGTAGACCCTAACAAAATTAAAGCCATTAAGGAATGGAAAATCCCCACAACCCTAAAGCTTCTTCGAGGATTTTTCAGGTTGACAAGGTATTATAGCAAGTTTGTTAATAATTATGGGAGAATAACATCACCTTTAATAACATTACTAAAGAAAGATGCATTTTCTTGGACTATAAAAGAAACTAAGGCTTTTGAACATCTTAAAGAGGAAATGTGCCAAGCATCGATCTTAGCTGTGCTAGACTTGACAAAAACCTTTATTGTGGAATGCGATGCCTCAAGAAATGGAATTGGTGTTGTTTTAATGCAATAAGGAAGACCCATTTTTTTTGTAAGCGGTCCAATCAAGGGAAAGTATTTGTGCAAACCTATTTATGAGAACAAATTTTTGGGAATACTATATGCACTAAAGAAATTTTGACATTACCTAATGGGAAAACACTTCAAGGTAAAAATAGATCATGATATTCTTAAATGCTTTTTGGAACAAATATTATCTTCAGAAGAGCAGTGAAAATGGGTCACAAAGATGTTGGGTTATGACTTTGAAGTCATCTACAAAAAGGGGAAGCAAATGTTGTTGCAGATGCACTCTCAAGAAAGGATGAGGATGTGGAAGGATTGATTTGTGCCATTTATATTATACAACCTGATTAGATAACTAAAGAAATGGATGAATGGAATAATGACAAAGAGGTGTGGACACTCATTCAAAAGTTGTAGGAATATCCCAATACAACCGATAGATTTATCTGGAAAAATGATTCATTATGGTATAAATATCACTTATATATTTGTAAGAATTCCCAACTCAAACAAAAGATTATTTTGGAATTGCACACCTCTCCCTTAGGAGGGCACTCAAGATTTTTTTAAATTACCATAGGCTCAAGAAGGATTTTTTTGGGATGGTCTTAAATATGATATTCAGAAGTTTATGGGAAAATGTTTGGTTTTCCAACAAAATAAACTTGAGACAATTAAGACCTCAATTCTGTTATAACCTTTAGTCATTCCAAGTCATTTTTGGGAGGATTTCATGAGGGATTTTATTACTGGTTTACCCAAGTCTAAAGGAAAGAGTGTCGTCACTATGGTAGTTGATAGAATTATAAAGTATTCACACTTTTGTGCATTATCTCATCCTTTTAAATACAGTATAGTTGCTACTGCATCTATGGAAACAATTCAAAAGCTACATGGAAACCCAATGATTATTGCAAGTGACAGAGATCCCATTTTCACTGGAATTTTTTGGACATAATTGTTTTCTTGTCTTGGCTCTCAATTAGATCATATTTCATCTTATCATCCTCAATCTAACAAGAAAAATGAGACAGTGAATTTTTTTTTGGAGGGATATCTTCATTTCTTTGTATTTGATAAACAAACACAATGGTTCAAGTGGTTACCTATGGTTAAATGGTGGTCTAACACTTCCTTCCATACTTAACAAAAAATGACCCCATTTATGGCACTTTATAAATATCATCCATCATCCATCACATCATCTGTAAGATAAAATTCTAAGGTTCAGGCAGTGGAAGATCACATCGATCATCAACAACAAGTTCTAGAACTCTTAACGGATAACCTCACTCTACCACAAAATTGAAGGAAACAACATGCATATCAACATTGCAGTGAAAGAAGTTTTGATGTAGGTGAGTGGATATTTTTACGACTACAACCATACAAACAAATGTCCCTCAATTAAGCTAAGAAGGATAATAAATTATCATCCAGGCTTTATGGTCTTTAAAATGTGTTGCAAAATATTGGTACTGTGGAATACAAATTGGAGTTGGTGACATCTTCCCGAGTACACCTGATTTTCCATGTTTCATTCTTAAAGATGGTTATCGGTGACAAGGTCCCAGTTCAAACAATATTGGTAAAACTTGATGAAGAAGGAAAAATCATATTTGAGCTTGAAGAAGTCATGGAAATAAGAAACTTATAGCTATAGAATCGATTAATTTCAGAGTATCTCATTAAGTGGAAGAACTTACCCACTGAATATTCCACATGGGAAGGTCAAGATTTTATACCAAGAATCTAGAACTACTCAAGCATTAAGGAAAACACTTTTTTTAACGAGAGGGGCATGTTAGGTCCTTATAATACTAGTTTAGCCCCCTTATTTTTATTGTTAGTTTATTCCCCTGTTATTATTTTTGTGGCCATCTAGCCCCCATATTATTATTATTGTGCTCCATATAAGTCCACTATTGTTACTATTGTGCTCTTACATTATTATTTTTATGTAGGTTCTGATTAAATTGTGACCCCTTACACTCTTATATATACCAAGGAGGTCTTATCATTTGTATCATCAAATAATTATTCATTTATGTAATGTAAAGGAAGTTCCCGCTCGAAGAGGTTAATTTTTAAGTCATTGATCTATCTTTTATTTTGTTTTGTGAGTTGGTTGCATAACAATAGTATGACAAGAATATTAAACCTCATTCCTTCTTGGAAGGTGATCTAGTCCTTTTCTATGATCATGAATTCGATTAGTTAGGGGTTGGGAAGCTCTAGGCGATGTGTCTAGGCCCGTATATAGTTAAACATGTACTTGCAAAAGGGCCTTATGGTCTCATTGATTTTAATGGAATCCCTCTAGGGCAGCCCAGAAATGGGTTGTACCTTAAAAAATACTATACATAGATTCCCTTTGCATAGTCATTATGTACATATTGTATAAGTGTGTTGGTGTGTTTATAGTGTTTTTTATTCAAATTTTCCTACTATCTCAGTTAACCTTGGATTAAATTTGATTTTCATATGCAAACGTTCCTTTAGCCATATGTTGGTTATGTTGATGGCGCTATCCATAGTACTCTAGAGATTTCCTCCACAACATGGGCTATTTATGCTCCAAGTGGCGAGTTAGTGAGTTTACAAGGGATTTGTATTAGTCGCTCAACCAATAACATCGTTGAGTATAGTGGAGTGATCGAACTATTTTTTGACGCTATTTCACATGGCATTCACCATTTGATGGTAAAAATTGATTCACAACTCATAGTACTACATTTAAGCAATTTCTAAAGTCTAACTATGCTTCACATGCTTTTAAGTGTTCACCTTCTAGAATGATATTTTGATTATATTCAATATCATCATATTCATAGAAGTGTAAACATATTAAATAATGCAATATCCAATTATGTTTTAGATAGACATTTGCAGCACATATAAAAATTTCGATCAACATCATACATTGGAAAATACATATATAAAATAGGAAACATCGATAGATCAATATATATATAGAGTTTCATTTTTAAAAATTGTGTCCAAGACACATAAGGACACACAACCTATATTATAAAAAAAAATGCAAACAAAATATGGATCTCCTACTAGAATAGTTCCAATGATTATCACAATTACAGACAATCGTGCTAGCAACCTTGCACAACAACCAACTAATGTGCTCTGGTACTCTAATAGTGTATCATTGGAAGCACATGGTGATCTCATTGGCCCTGTTCTTTGGCACACTATGGGTCATACCCTCGACATGGTGCTTGAACTTGGCGAGAGTCTTGGCTATGTTGGTATCCTGCATCTCCTCCTCTGCTCTTGCAGCCACTACAACTCCTACCGATGCAAGTTGTGTCTCTCCTCATTGTTGAAGATATGAAGATTCCATTGCTCGTAGTGGTCCAATATTTTCATGCAAAATAAATAGTTAACCTCTGAAGCATTACAAACGTAAAAAAAATTGTAAAATCCCAAAAACTAAAAACAATAGTCAAAATGGCATTGTTTCTATATCACCCCATTGCTTGCCTTTAGGTAAAATGAGCTCTAGGTCTCCGTATAAATCAACTCTAGCATATGGATAGTCCTCTATCATAATGAGTTGCACCCATATCCATCAAAAGAATGTGGGAGTGAAACTCATCGAAAATTCACCCACGTGATGAGCCATGAGATCCCATTGCCTCATCCATGGAACTCTAGTACCTGGGAGCTTAAGCTCAATGCATTGAGGTCAAAGTAGTGGTATCCTCTCTATAGAAAATTATATTGTAATAGAACCATAACTAAAGTTATTCGGTTTCCTATCCTTTTCCCTATTGATTTTTTCCTTCATATTTTCCAAAACCCCCTCACTGCAGTTGAACATAGTGGGTTCTATGCATTCTAATGCAAATTGCACTTGGGACTTGGTATTAAAATTCAAAGGAGTGTTACTGTCCAACCGAGCCATGATGAGAAGGATTGTACTGAGAGTTTGTTAGATCACATCCTTAATCTCTAGCCTCCTGTCCTTTGTTGGTTAAGAATGAAGTATAAAGTGAGAAGTTATGTAATCCTTAATAGTCTCACCGCCCCTTCTCATACCAGATACTAGTATAAAATGATGAAATTAGTGACTAGGTGACTAAAAACGTTAGTCATCGCAATTATTTCAAGTGAATTACTACTAAATTTGAGAAATTTTAAGTGACCAAACTAAAAGTCACTAATTTAGTTTAGGGATAAAATATATGACTATATAATATGTGACCAAACTAAAAACAACTAACTAAAATGACTCATTTAGTCCAGGACTAAAATATATGACAAGATAATAAGTGACAAAATTAATAAGGGTTAACATAAATGACTACTATAGTCAAAGAATAAAAATATGACCAAACAACAAGTACACCAAGTTTATGAATTAGTCATTTATGTTAGTAATTTTTAATTGTGTCACTTCAGAAATGGAGAATTGCAATTTTGATACTAAAGTGTTTCATTTCACTACAGGGGTCTCTGAATCCGTCTACAATGTTAGAATTTAGAGAGTCAAAATGTTAAAGAGGGCATCACAACATTTCTACCATGGGAGATGAATTTAATAATTATGGAGAAACCCTATAGGCCCATGGAAAAATTGCAGATGAAGAAACATTTATAACATTGGATAACTTTATATATATTATATATATATTTGAAAAATATTTTTTTACAAATATAGTAAAATTTTTGGGGCTTTTCATTTGGAATTTCATTTTCCCATTCATCAAATTTAAGATTTAAGAGGGTATGTCAAAAGCGTATTTGTGGAATATGGATAAGGAATATTGGTTGGAAATAGCATTGGGTTAACACCAAAATAAAGGGTATGGCCAAGGAGGATTGGCCAGGAAACAGGCAGATAACATTATCTAAGAGCATATAGGAGCAGATCCTTAAGACACTCTAGATATTGCATATGATAGTGCATTGTATAGTTGATAAAATTGATTATGGTATGAGAGATGGGATCAAAGAAAGGCATGTTGACAGTGTTTAAGAAAATAAATTTACTTTTGCAAATTTCCAAAACGGTGGGATTTTCAGTGATACATAGGCTTTGAAACACAAATATGAAGAGTTGAAAAGGGATATGAAAGATACCATTTTCAGAAGAAAAAAATGAAGTAGAGGCTCTACAAATGGAACAAATCGTTTGATTGCTTCATTCCATATATTTTTCTCTTCTGCAAAAGAGAGGGATAAGATATATTTGGAGAAAAGGCTCTTTTTGGGAATTCATTCTTCGCCCCTGTTACAATCCCACTATAATGTGGCAGCATTCGATGTAATGCGGAAAAATTTGATTAAGACTTCAGAATTTATTATTCTTGTGGACTAGTAGTGGTGTCGTAGTCCACTTACTAATGGATATGGATTGGAATAGACCAAAATGTCAATAGGAAGCCACATCTTAGTAATGGATATGGACTAGCATAAACAAAAATCTCAACAAGAAGCCACATTTGATGCATAGATTATTAGAGCCAATTTATTCTTCTCGTGGACTGGCAGTGGTGTCGCAATCTAGTTATTAATATTATGAGAAAAGCATCTTTTTGGGAAGACATTATTTTCCTCCCTTACAATCCTTTTATTGTCTAATTTATTGAGAGGTAATGGAAGATCGTGTTGAGATATATTATTGTCAAACATTTGATAGAAGTTCTATTGAAATATTGTTTTCTTAGGGGCACACTACTTGTCCCATGACTAATTAGGTGTTAATCAGTAAAGACCTCAGACCAAATATTATACTCTGAAGGTATATAGAAGAGTGGAAGGATAGAAATACAATGGTCATAATAGCTTCATTGAAACCTAATTTGGCTTATGATGAGGACCAAACTATGTTGTATGCTCTTAACGAATTACTAAGGTTAAGTGAGGAGAAAGAAGAACATAGAAAATGGACAGGAGCATAAGGTTACATTCGTATTTTACTTCACCTTCTGGGATGGAATAAGCCATTGATTAGCAACAAAACACTAGAATTACTTTGTATCCTAATAAAGGACAACACTAATAATAAGGTGAAAATTGCTGAGGTGGATCATGTTATTGATTTTATTGTTTATTCACTTGCACATGATATTGGAGAGGGTATGGAAGTCATGGAATTTATCTTAGAGATTTCAAAGGATATTATTGTGTGGTATTGCAATGTACAAGATTGTATCCTCCTCATCAAAATGTCAAATAGATAGTTCGAATTAGGAAAATATGATCAAACGATGAGATTTGGTTTGGGTAAATGAACAAGAGAGGTGATGTGAGCAGATCAATAATACCCAAGCTGATCATTCTCAAAGCACTATTAAGGAACATGCTATGCAAATCCTCAAGAATAAAATGGCAGTGGAGTTGCCGAGAAGGGAACATACAATGCCCAGGGTGAAGAAGGAAGAAAGTGCTTACCATTCCAATTACAATGCCTCTAGTAATACCGAGAAATATCTATGTTGTGCAGATATTACTCCTCATTACAACAATCTTGTTCATCATCATCCAGGTTTTTATAATTACCCATTACTTAAATCTCTATTCTACAAATATTCAAGAAATTTTGAATTTACAAATCACAAAACATTAGATCCAATGATCTTAGAAAATGTTTATTTTAGATCGAATTATGGCCATATTGTTGTTAAAGGTATGACTTAGGGAAATTTTTTGATTCACAAGCTAAGGTTTCTTTTACATGAGTCACAAAATAAGGTTGAAGCTTATTTATCAACATTTAAGTGATTCCTCCATGTCATTTGTATACCTCTGTTTATATGTATGTTGACTTGATATCAATTATAAACGCATCAATTAATCTACTAAAATCACTCAATGCCTTTCAAAGTCCACTTATGGTAGCATCTGTGTTGAGCTAGGTTTTGACAGCTTTGAATCACATGAAGTACATTTTCCAAGGGTTTTTTGTCTATTATTGAAATAGTGGATCATTTTTTATCCTTTCCCCTTTAGTTAATTTAGTTTGGAAATAAATATCAAAATTGGCTAGTCAAGAAAAAATCACTGGGATAAGGATTTATTGGGGAAGTTTCTTGAACATTGGTGTCACGAAAATTTTATTGTGAGTCACAAGGCTTGGCCTTTGTAGGGGATCTAGCTAGCAAGGGACAAAGAATTTTTCTAGGGAATGCATAGCATGGGATCTGTGACACCTTGTACCACCAGTATCAAATTTCTATTAGATTCTCCATAAATATTTATGTTGCACACTAGAGTTCAAGTGTTTTTCCAAGTTGTGCATATATGTTTGGGAAACATGTCACAATGTGCCATAGGAAAGTAAAGGATTTCATCATGACCCTATACAACAAACAACACTTAGATAACAGATGGAAAATATTAGCTCAACTGTACATAGGAAATATGCAAAATATTACCTTTAAAATCCATTTGTTGGTTCCAGGTGGATCACTTGTTGATTATGAGAAGGCACTTCCTTCAATAACACATGCATATTCAACACTTGATGTCTTTCAAGAAGTTATCTCATGCCAAAATTATTCCTCGATAAATTTTCTAGGCAAGTTTGCAGTAGTTGAAAACTTGTGAGAAAATGTCTTATTTTCCATCCTCTAATATTCATAGAAGTTATCGTTTCTGCAGAAGAATAGAAACAGTCTGAAATCAGTAATTGTCTAAGAATATAAAAATGTAGATGCAAAATGGCAATTGTGATCAAAATAAATTTGTTTTTTACTTTCCTTCCACTCATAGAGAAAGTTATTTTATCCTTAGTATCCCAGTTTTCAAATCTCAAAGGTTGCACCTGCGTTTTGAACTTGAAGCCCAATTTCTCCTTCATCAAAACCACCCCTGTAGGTACCAAGGCTACCAAGGGAGATATTATCTTGTAAATATCTGTTATTGAAAACTTCAACTTAGAACTTATCCATAACATAAAAGCAAAATTTAGATTTAACTTAGAAGTAGCGAGCTAGAGCAAGAAGCAAATATATGCACTCTTATTTGACTTTATGTTGATTCAGTTGTGTTTTGATGAAAATCCCATAGCCATGATTGTTGAGATATTTAAAGTTAAATTCTTTATAAGAGAAAAAAAACAACATACTCCATTCATGGTGTCTACCCTAAGATCCAAAATCCTTATTGGAATGTGTAAAATGAGAATCAACACTTAAGAATGGTGCAAAGAACAATGCATAATTTAGTGCATGGGAGTATGACAAATTGACCTAGAATTGTTCATTATTAATAGTAATTAAAAATCTTCAAATATTTCAAATGCTTTGTAGGGCCACATAGTATTATAGTACCATCTTTAGTAAAAACAATTCTACATTCACTATAAGTATTGCATACGAGCAAAGAAAAATCAGTCAAAGCTTGTCAATTAACAACAAAATCTAATAGTACATTAACAACAATATTTATATAGATTACATGAAATGCACAAATTACTATATATATTCCCATGATAGTAACATTCATACGCAAGAAATAAAATCAGGTCTCATTTCACATGTCAGCATAGATTCTTAACATATTTGATGCAACAGGTGCAATAGTTTGGATATATGCTGATGGATCTTCAAACTCCTCATTTGCGAGATAGTACACTGGAAAACTAGGGATATTTTCAATCCAGCTAAACTCATGAGTCCCAAATTTATTAGCCTTGCAATTCGTGAAATCATCCTTAACTTCTGGTTTTTTTTTGCACTATAATTTTTTTTCATTCTTATGGTGACATAATACCCTTCTTGATTCTAGAGGTGCTAAAACGTCTCCTCCAGTTCTAGCCATGTTAAATTTTTCATGTCCTTCCCATCACATATCAAATACAATATCATAAGCACCCTTTTTCTAAATTCTTAGGCCCATTCGTTTCTCATCCACATAGACGAAGCTTATCCTTTACATGCTCAAAATAATACTATAATTTTATTCAATCTACTTAAATTGTTGCAAAGTTTCAAAGAATTTTAGATAGAAACACACATTTGAAAATAAGGCTATCAGATATAAGAGAGAATTATACAATATGGATCCATAGAGAAAACACTATACTATAAATGTAAGAAAAAGTAAGACATGTTGGAATAAGGAGAGAGTGCATTGTGGATTAAACTTAAATATATAATCAACTTAGTTTTGGAAAACCAATGTTCTTGAACTTTGTTAACACCAACAACACAACAACATTAGAAAAAAGGCAGAAAAATAGGGTCATGCACATAACAAAGGGTAGTAAATTGTAGCTTCATTTCATATAGGTAAAGGAGGCATTATTTTACAGGTTTTGACTAGTTTAATCCTCATGACAGTGAAAACTAAGTTTGCAAGAGTAATATGGTGTGTAGGTTTTGAACCACTTTATTTCTTGTAAAATTGTCTAGAATAATAAAATATCAATGCAGTAGCCCCAGAGTCACTTAGTTCAATGTTTCATTTGGAGCATAATTTTATACATGGTTGCATGTATGTAAAAACAAAGGATGCTTCCACCAACCATATTTGAAAGTAGTTGTTAAAATGAGATATATATGCAGACACAACATATAGTCATAATTTCCCATACATTTAACCATGTCTAGTCAGAACACAACTGACACATCACATTGGACCTTTCATGAGCAAAATGTGATGTCCCTTTTTGGTTTTCATATAGAAATTAGAGTAGATCTGCTGCAAACAAGAGTTGATCATTTCTTGGCAAGGAATATCATGATTCCTTCCACCCAAAGTTGATTTACAAACTCAATGATTTGGTCTGGAGTGTTGATAGTTGTTCCTATCATAAATACAAATTAAATAATTGTGTCGGTAGTGGCCTGAATCACAAACACTCATTCTTGTCTAGAAAGTTCTGCTTCTTATGTTTATCTTCAGTGTCATCAACAAGTAACATTCTCATTTTTACTTATGGGCCACAAAAATATCATTCACAATCTAGAAGCTTCTCCAATGCTTTTGATGCCATGGAAAAGAGAGGGAGTAACGAGGGAAAAGTAAAAGAATCCATCCAAAGTTTTATAAAATGCAAAAAACAAGACACTCAAACAGAGTTTCAAGATAGATCACATAGATCATAGTTCATTCATATCCATGGACTAATTGGAAAATTGCGCCTACTAGCTTGGCCATTGATGCCCAATGGGAGATGTGGCCAATAGAGGTAAATTTGACATGGAGGAAAAAGTGGAGAGCCTGTCATTTCTAATGGATCTTATAGAAAAGGACTAGATAATGAATTCAAATTCAGTTTTAGCAACCCATGAGATGGGAGCCCCATCAACTGAAACCATATCATAACTTATAACAGACAACAGATAGAAGACTTGGGTATGGTGGCATTAATTCAGTATCATAGTCATGATTATTAGGGAATCATGAGATAGAATAAATGTCTTGCTTGAGCAGGAATGTTTGGGAATATGGAACAAGAAGTGAATATAAACAAGTGTAATTCTCTAATTTATACATCTTTAATCACTTATATGTCTGAAATATGGGACAAGAACTAAACAATAGAAGGCACAATTCTCTCCTTTGATTAGCCATACTATCTCCAGTTCCATATGTTGGGCTTCCCTTTCCTCTCGATAGCTTCATATGTGCTCACATCAGTTGATGGTTGAGATAGATCACCATCTTTCCCTGGCAGAAATGTTTTGCAGACTTTTTTGTTTGTCTTGTGTTGATGTCCATTTAATTAAGTTGGATAATGAGAGTGATTGTCTACCTCCTCTAGTTGTAGTGGCACCTTAGCTTAGGCAATGCTTCTTTACTACCCCTTCTTCACTTTCTAGGATTTTCCTTCTTAGGAAAACACTCTTGTATGTCAATGTTTATCTCATTTCATCTTGCTCTTGTACTCATTGCTCATTTCATTTTAAAGGGGCTTTTCTTTTGCCGTCTTATATTTTTTTTGGCTACAACTATTAGTTGTCACTCGTTCCATAGGTCATTAATCAACTTAGTTTTGGAAAACCAATGTTCTTAAGCTTTGATAACACCAACAACACAACATTATTATAAAAAGGCAGAAAGATAGGGTCATGCAAATAACAAAGGGCAATAATTTACAATGTCATTCGATATAGATAAAGGAGAAATTATTTTATATGTTTTGACTACTTGTCTAATCCTAATGATAGTCAAAACTAAGTTTGCAAGAGTAATCTAGTGTGTAGGTTTTGAACTTCTTTATTTATTGTAAAGTTGTCCATAATAATAAAATGTCCATGTAGTAGCCTCATATTCAGTTAGTTCAATGTTTCATTTGGAGCATAGTTTTATACATGGTTGCATGTATGTAAAAAGATAGGATGCTTCCACCAAACATCTTTGAAAGTAGTTGTTAATATTATATGTATGTAGACACAACCTATAGTCATAATGGCCCATACATTTAACCATGACTAGTTAGAAAACAACTGACATATGACACTCTACCTTTCATGAACAATATTTCATGTCCCTTTTTAGTTGTCATATAAAAATCAGAGTACAACTACTACAAACAAGAGTTTGAGATCATTTGTTGGTTAGGAATATTATGATGTCTTCCATCCAAAGTTGATTTGCAAACTCAATGATTGGGTGTAGAGTGTTGATAGTTGTTACTGTGTTAAGTTATGGTATGTTCTATGCTTATCATAGTTTACTTCTTTTTCTTATTATATTCCACAGATTAGCAATCACATGTACATAAAGTAAAGTGCATATAAAACATTAAGGATCAACAGAAAACAAGCCAAGACAAGAGACACAAGATGTGGCGGCTAGCCAGGGACAAACCCCACAATGTGTGGGGAAACGCTTTGATCAAATATTTTTTTATCTTCATTAATTTAGAAAAGAGAAATAGTACAATAAATCTGATTCATATCAGCAGTAGCAAACCCTAGATCAGTAGCATCAGCATTAGCGGCTTCATTATCAAACTAG
>APFE030799733.1:6164-37454 GCA_000404065.3 Pinus taeda
TATATATACATATTATATTATTGATAAAATCGCCTTCCATTTTTCCCATATACCATGGAGATTCGCCCATTTATTATAATTATAAATTTAGGGGGGGTTCTTAAAATTTTCCCTGACGCGGACTCGGTGGAGTCTCTGTAGGATATGAATTCAAGAAAATTAATTTATAAATCCTACCTTATTGGATAAGGGTGACACAAATCGGAGAAAGGGTCTCTGTAAACAAAAAAAGAAGAATCGAATACAAGAACTAAACTTATGAATCATATTTTATTCGATAAGGGAGACGTAATTATAAAACAGAAGAAACTCATTACATGTATAACAGTGATATAATGACAGATAGGAAAAGACATCGAGTGAGTGAAATATTCCATTCCAGATATACACATAGACCTATATAATGACAAGGAATGCCGGAACAATGTGCGCATAGCCTGTACACAGTAGTTCAACCAACCGAAACACGGTGGAGTAAAGATCATTGTACTCTGTACCACAAAGAAGACAGAGTATCCATGGCATTGACTATGCTTTCTTAGCAACCTGTAAATTGTCTAATCCTCGTAAGGGATAACATTATACAAATGTAACAACAATATAATAAGAGACTACGAATAGTGACAAACTTGAAAAGATTCCAGAAATGTGTAAACCATGTAATATTCGGATTAACTGCTGAAATAAGAAAAGATTGGTATGCTACAGTATGCCTATACTCTGTAACCGAAAAATGATAGGCGACCATAACCACGGTTGAAGACCCATGAATGTAAAGACAGTCAAGGCATAGCCAGAGATTTCGGCACCGAGACCATCAAGAGTCGTAACCGTGCGTTATATGCATAAACAAAGACAAATGACGAAATAATATATATTCATTTCTGTATAACAAATAGATATTAATCATGTATAGACCAACTAGGGGTTACAACGACATATCAAATAACATAACTTTCCAGAGCTGAAACTTATGAAACAATAAGTTAACAAACTATGCCGAAAATTCAGGTCACAAGAGTAAACTGGAAAATTACAGTACTATCACTTCAGAAGCAGAGTAACCAGAAATTCCACATACGCTTGAAAACAGAGTCATGATTATTCAATGCGTTATAACAACAATTCAAAACAGAGGTTCATTCATGCCAAATGTTTCACGGCTCATCAACCAAGCCATCCACAATGGATGGTTGATTAAACCATTTTACAATAGAACAATAATCGAGAAGACTAAACATGGAGATAATACATTCCGAATTAGGGCATAAGTCTATGAGCTTTGTTTCAGGCACGTTAAACACCGTTGCCACCATGAGGGCAGTACCCTGACTTCAAGCTAAGGACGACGCCCTCAGGAAAATAAGCCACAAGGATTCAACTTCCAACAGAGAATGGTGAAAAATCGCCTGGCAGGAAAAAGGGAAAAATCAACTTCAACTCGATATCAACCACAAATATGAATCCTACGCTAAGAGGGTGCAGGCTTAGCTGAGAAACAATTCTCGGGAAATAAACTTAGGTCGCAGAAAAATCCCTCGGACCCCTGTCAACCAAACAACCAGCATAAGCGAGAAGCAGTGGCAGGCGAGTCCAATAAAACCCGTACAAATTTCTTATTTAAACTTTGGAGTAACAAGAAAGGAATACCTGCAATGTCTCGGTGCAGAACGGAGTGCCAAAGATAGTTACAGTCTCTGGGGCACAACAGTGAACCAGGGTGCCACCATGGAAGCCGGCAACGAAGATCTGAAGGAGTGTAGCCACAGGTGGGATGATGAATAACCACGGAAATGAAACTGAGCAAACATATAATGCAAAACCCTAAAAGCAACCATATAGCTGGCAATCAGCCTGGCCGTCTGATTAAGGATTGGCAATATCCGCCGTAGATCCTATTAGTGATCCCGAGGAGGCCACGGCCGGACTGCACCATTTATTATCTCTTCCAGTGTTCTCAGATACTGCAATCCAAGTTGATAGAGAAAAATCCCGAGGTGGACCAGCTGTCTCATTCTCCGTTCATGAGAGTAAATGCATCAAGGTTAAACGACCGTTGGCTGCGTAGGGGGCTGGTAAACATCAGTCCCTACGTCACATTAATTATTAGAAGGGTTAAGTTTGGTTTAATAAACGAACTCCGCCTCGGTAATATGTTTACCATATCAAATGTATTACATTGTTAAGTACACCATGACCGATAAAGGGTCTTCAAATTAATAGATACCTTTAGATATGTGTGGGGTTAGTCAAACCTTAATGTGTGTAAATTGATATTTACAATCAGAATATGCATAAAGATAACCAAACTTTTTTTATGTGCATGGTAAGTATTGTTGGGATGTGACACTTGAGATGTATAATAAAATAAGTATTTTGATATTTACCATTAACTGATGTTTATGGCATTTAACCACCATTCAATATATATAATTGTGATAATTATATATAAATATATCTTATAGTTATATAATAATTTGCATAATTTATTATTTGATAATCGGTATTTGAAACATTGTTATTTAAATATATATACATATTTTTTTTTTATTTAATAATTTATAATGGAATTTATACGAAGAATGTGAAAATAAAACAGGAAAATTGAAAATACAACAAAGCAGTTAAACTTCAAATTCCATTAATTACGGAACAAAAAAGACATTAATTAATAGAAAAAGAACTTAAAGTTCCCAAAATACCACAATTAATTTGGATTAAAAATAAAATAATTATAATTATAGTTATACAGTAATATTTTGAATTAAAATAATTAAAAGAACACAAGTAAATTTTTTATAACTTACCACTTATGAAAAGTAATAACAAATATAATGAGTTGTGCATATAAACTCTTATCAGAGTATTGATGGCTCCTGTGAGAGCAACACTCACGCGACACCTATTAATTAATGACACAGCCGAAACACAAGACATTCAGACGTGTTGAGGAGTTTAGAAATCTGCAGTCATATCTTCAATTGTGTAATTGCTATGGTCAATGATTGTTTTTCAAAAATTTCGGTTGCAAGTCGGCGTGTTCAGCCAATTGGAGTTTCTATCCTGCGACTTAATTCATTGTATGTCATGAAATTTGTGGGCCATAGTGTAATACACAAAAAATAATGGAGAACTTGTTCGCAGTTACACAGATTAACAATGAAGAAAGTGCACAAATTCTTTCAACGATGACGTCAGCGCTGCTTTACACATAATTTGTGAAGGGCGCCGACAAAATGTGTTCATGTTGGCTCTCAAATTTTCTCCCCCAGAGACATTGAATTTTCCGTCAACTAAATCAATCATGGTCCGTTGCATCTTAAAGTTAACCTAAGAATCCAGTCGCAGTTGTAACATTTCTGCGTGAATAGGTTTACGAAATGAGTAGTGCATATAAACTCTTATGCAGAATATTGATGGCTCCTGTGAGAGCAACACTCACGCGACACCTATGAATTAATGACACCGCCGAAACACAAGACATTCAGACGTGTTGAGGAGTTTAGAAACCTGCAGTCATATCTTCGATTGTGTAATTGCTATGGTCAATTATTGTTTAATTCAAAAATTTCGGTATGGAATTGTTTAACTCACTGGATGGAATTTCGGTATGATTGTTTAACTCACTATGGAATTGTTTAGGTCGAAATGAAATCTCTTTTGATTGTGTAATTGCGATGGTCAATTATTGTTTAATTCAAAAATTTCGGTTGCAAGTCCGCGTGTTCAGCCCATTGGAGTTTCTATCATGCTACTTAATTAAATGTTTGTGATGAAATTTCTGGGCAATAGTGCCGTACACAAAGAATATGGAGAACTTGTTGGGAGTTACGCAAAGTAACAATTAAAAAGTGATGACGTGAGCGCCGCTTTACACATAATTTGGGGAGGGCACTGACAAAATGTGTTCATGCTGGATCTCAAATTTTCGCCACCAGAGGCACATTAAATTTTCCATCAACTAAATCAATCATGATCCTCTGCATCTTAAAGTTAACCTAAGAATCCAGTGGCAGTTTTAACATTTCTGCGTGAATAGATTTACTCTTTTCACATAGATGCATCTCAAAACCTTTACTAGAGATACTTTTTAATCAGCAACAAAATTTATTCTAATTTAGTTATTATATCAGTATTAGAAAACTGATTTAACATAGCTATGGAACCAACAGTATTAGAAACTAGAATAGTTATGAAATGGTAATTAATCAGAGATAATGTAATTGAATAGTATTCTAAAGGATTACATTTTTCCAACCAATGAACTTTTTAGGAAACAAAATTACTCGAAGCTTATACTCAAGAACTACATTTTCTTATAGGCGTACATTTTTAAAATGTATAATTGTAACATACCTCGGTAACTTCACATGTAAAAGTAGGGAGTTATAATTTTCTTACACAAATTACCCACAAGTAATTATCCAAATCACAAATCCACATTCCTCATTAACCATTACATATATGTTCATTAGTGCATAAAGTAAATTGCAATAGAGGACAATAAGTTGCATAACCATTGGCAACCACCATTGTAGTATATTAACATAAATTGTCTCATGAACCTTGCATCCATTTCATGATTTCCCTTAACCATATTAATTAATCACAAACTTGACATTATGATTATCACATCAAATAAGGAATCAACATCATCAATTTGACACAATAATCAATCGCACCATTGAACACCGATATACCCTGGAAACCCCGTAGGGTGAAAACAAGCAAATATTTAATCTTATTATTAAACACTTGTGAGTGTTTTGACCCCTCACTCAATGGCTTATAAGGGATTCCATCCCTTATCCATTGTTATCAAATATTACAATCAAATGTCATTAAATGTCACATAACTAGCTAAAAGCTATTACATTTTCCATGAAACCCTTTACCTTAATATCACCACTCTCTACATCCTTGTGGCATGATTTTTTTATCAATGTACGATCCCACAACTTGTACTTATGAGCTTGGAAAGTTAGCTCTTTACTACCACAATGTTAAACATCATTTTTCTTTGGCACAACTGCCATTGTTTCCTGTCATTGTTTTCGTGAACAAGATTTGACAACAAGATTAGTTACAATATTAATCAATCATTAATTAGTGCCTAAAAGTGATCTTTTGACATCAACTCATGTGCATGAGTTGTAAATATATGTTACATCATGCTTGTTCTAATAACTTTGTGCACAAATAGTTATCAAGCATGTCATAATAAATAGCTAGTTCATTTATTCAAGTGAATACTTGTTTCCCACAATTCTTATTCACACTAATGCACATTTCTCTTCAAATCATATAACCCAATAGTTCTACAGATCCATCTTCCTCTTCACAATATATAGCACAATAGTTATATCTTCATACATGTAATAATCTATTGTTTTTCGCTTTTGCATATGGTTATTTTCACATAGCTATTTCAAGAACCCATCAAGGTTTCTCTATCATTTACGTACAAAGCTATTATGCATTTGTTTCCATGAAGATATCATAACTAAGTCCCCATGCATTTGTTTCAAAAAAGTATCATAATCAACCTTTCTTTTGCACATAAGAACTAAGTCAATAATAACAATAATCGTTTATGCATTAAACTATGCAAATAAATCAAACTACCCAATATGCAACAACCAAATCCTTTACCCTTTACTTACCAAACTATGTAACTTTTGCAAACTATTGCAAAGGGATTAACACCATTAACTTATCTTTCAAGCATATATATATATATATATTCTTTCCAAAGAGCTCTTATGACTTATCTCTATGCATTTTGTCTATGAATAGGTTATTATATTTTCTTATAACTAAGTATTGTTTTTCATGAAAACTCTCTACCCATGAGATTATTTCACAAATTACCCTCTTTAATGAGTATTCACTTCTAGGAAAAATGACTACAAAATCCCTTTTTAAGAAAAGAGAATTCATCCTATCTTTTCTTACATAAACACATATGCATGTTATATAAAGACAATAAATGTTACTTACGTTTTAATTTTGCAAATATATAGAGTAACCATATTTTCCTATATATACTAATAACAACCTTTAACTACATGTAGTGATATATTTTCTCTACCAAGAATATATATATAAAATAATAATCAATATTTATCTACATGTGGTAATATATAATCTTTATTTACATATACTAATATTTTTTTCTTTGCCAAGAAAATATAAAACAACAATCTTCTCAAGAACTTCAGATGTCTCATACATCTCTTCTCAAGAGGATATCTTGGGTACTTAGCAAGAACCTTATGTAATTTATCCCAAAGAATAATAAAGCGACTTAGCTTTTAACACTCTCAAGAAATCACAAAACTACTTAGCTTTTACTGTGCATAAACTAAGCAACAATATTTTCAAGAGGACTTTGGAATATTTTAATGCATAAGGACTTTGCAGTACCTTGCGATACTTTGTGCACAAAATTAAGGAATTTACTTTAAAAAACATGAACAGTATTGGCCATATCTTTTTATGCAAGATATTTACTTATCTTTTTTAGTTGTACCAACAACTGGAAAATGAAGGCATTATTTCCTTCCGTCAGAGAGAAGCAACTAGGAGCTAGTTTACCACATCTTGACATTCCGACTTCATTGGAGTAGTAAACTACCTGGCTATCGACCCCACATCAGTGGCCTCAACAACGATTCGTGCCAATCTATGACTCTCCACTGCGGCACTAATGAGCAATTATGTGGTCCTGAGTTTTGACATCTGCAATCTCTCCAAGGGTTCCACACAACACAGTGCTCCAGCAAACAATGTTCCATGGAAAATCTTCTTGCAACGAACAATGCTTCTTCATGTAACTTCCTTAACATTTTAACTAAATACCATAGTGATGTGCATTGGTGTGGCTTGAAACCTTCCAACAGGCATGTAGAGAGGCATTGATACAGTCATAAGGTTTTCTACCCAAGCTTGACGCTACTCAAAATACATATCTCTTTCTACATTGAAACTGGATATTAAAAATCAAATGCCACGCTTGAATTAAAGCTGATGAGACTAGCAGTGGAAACTCATTGTAAGACTCCATTAGACACCATGGCGCGCTGAATAGAATCCAACGTTTAACTAATAAAGATACCATACTCCATATATATAAGCTTTTTCTGATCAGAGACTAGCTCACCAAATAGAATCCAATGTTTAACAAATCAACATACAATGCTTCATATCTGCAAGCTTATGCAGAGTAGAAACTAGGCATAGAATCAACAAAGTTGTTTTCCATGTGCGTTAAATGCACTATTGCAGACTGGGCGTTGATCATTGTAAAAATTCATTTTGGAGTTCCAATACATTGAATTCCATTACCTCACCACCAAATCAGCCAGCATAGAATATGTGACCATCATCATCCCAAGCCATCATTCACTCAATTAATTGGCTTCATGAGTTAAATGCTTGCCTTTCTTTTCTTGATTTCATCCTCATTAAGAATTACTTTTTATAACTGATTCGTAACTTATTTCATAACTATTTGATTACACTGAGTTATTATAGGGATGTTACAATAATTTATTTATTGTTATTAGTTTTATTTTAAA
This sequence comes from Pinus taeda, assembly GCA_000404065.3. NCBI lineage: Eukaryota > Viridiplantae > Streptophyta > Pinopsida > Pinales > Pinaceae > Pinus > Pinus taeda. Next base: position 13,745 of record APFE030799733.1, read on the forward strand.
ATATAAAATTAAAATATTTTTTTTGTATGTGAGTAAAGTATTTTTATAATATTTTGTTTTACACACAAAATCAAAGATAAATATCAGCTAAAAATATATCACCTTATTATTATAATTGGTATATTAATAATAATATCAAATATTTAATATACCAATATTTAAATTTAATATGTCACTATCACTCTTTTTCTCCGATCCACTTGGAAACCAAGTTTGACATTGAGATATCAAATATTTACATAAGATAGGTTAGTATTACTATATTTACATAATATATGTTAGTATTACTAGCTCTTACGTGTTACTTTGGATAACAAACTAAAGAGAATAAAGCATAGAGTAAAAAATTAACAAAATCAACTTTATCTAACTGTCCAAGACGTGAGAATACCAAATATATAGCTGCCCCGCCATGGGGAAACCACTAACAAGAAACAAAATGGGCAACCTTTGGGAATTACACAGTTTGAGCCAAAAAAAAAAAACTAAATAGAAACTCTAAGAAAAACATAGACTTCCTCTAAGAAAAACAATCTTGCTAGACTTCCTCTAAGAAAAAAATTTCTTACTTCCTCCATGTAGTAGCAATCAATATATCTTAGTTTAGAGGGTGCAACTAGCAACCCAATTTCAGATTTCCAGGGTTGCTATAGGCCAGCTACCTAGAATAACCCATGCATTTCTAGAATTCAATATAAGATTATAATAAGTCACTATAATGAAGACTAAGGCTAGGTCTCACTTAGAACTTTTCAAACACATGATAAACATTTCATCAGACACATGGTAAACATAGTAACTATAGGTCATCAATACATAAATTTTCACTATGTTCTTGACTTCATCAAATAACTATCAAGAAGTCTGAATGCCTTGTCAAACTAGCTAAAAAAATGCTCCTTAGCTCATGCATTCATATACCATTCAATGAATTATAAAATGATAAGTAAGTTCCATAACAAGAGCAGATTACATAACAAGAATGTATCATGCCTATAACTAAAATTTAACCAGAATAAATCCATGACAAACTAGTCATAAAATTAACGCAATAACCAATACAAGTGCTTATTGATCTTAATAACGAATAATACATAATAACATATGCTTAAATTCAACCAAAATCAGATACTTCCACATACCACCTGACCATAGACTAGGTTGAAACAAACCTCTCTTTCATCAAATCACCCTTGTGCCATATTCCAAGCATGAATGTGGGATCATATGGGTTAAACCAAAATAAACTCATCTAGGGCTTCCAAAGGCAAAACCACCTTAACCTTCAACGATAATGATTTAACGTAAACCGGTTTAGAAATAACTAATGCCAAACAAGCTTGGATGCGTCTAACTTTCTTCACCATACGGAAAGGATATTTCTTGTCACCACCCATTCGACAACAGTTCCAAGGTGAAAGCCCATCTTCACCCTCGACCCTTAGGAATTTTTCTGAGACCACCTTACTAGGATCTAAAGTCTACAGACCATCCAAAGCTTAATCACAACATGTAACCCATTAGAACATGGCTATTTAGGAAATGGAAAGGCAAGGATGAAACCACTATCAATTCAGGGAAATCCCATTCCAATGATAGAAAAGAAACCAAATAACCAAATTCATGTACCATGCATTCAAATCACAGATGAAACTTGTTACTTGCAATCTTCTCTTGTTGTAGCTACTTTTGCAACCTTCTCTTTTGTTTCCCATGAATTCATTTTCTTGTTTTCTTCTATTCAAGTGCTTTCTCTCTACAAGTCCAAGTGAGAATGCCTTAATGCCCCAGTGAATGCTCGAATTCTCTAAGTGTGTAAGAGTGTAACAGTGACCAATAGAGGCATAGAATGTTCTCCCTCTCCTTTGGTTTACCTTTCCTTTCTTTTTCCTTAAATTTCTTTCATTTTCTTTTTCATGCATATTTGTGTCTCTTCATATCCCTTTTATCCTATTTTCCTTTATTTATCATATTAAATTATCATTTATTTTATTTTGTCTTTGCCAATGTTAATGTCAATTTCCATACGCATTAATTAACCACAAGTGATGTTCACTTTAATGTTTTTCCCTCCATTCAACTTGGAATATGTGTCCCATGACCTTGGCTTATTTTTATTACATGGAAAATAAAAACGGGGCTATTATATGGGGCTAGGTATAAGCACATAAAAACTTATCAAAATTCTAGTGCAATTAGTGGACACTCATTCAAATGGGAGTCAAATGATGCCCATTGAGGCTCCTAGTCACAATGGGATATGTTTAAGCACACAAGTGATTATATAACTCCTAGGTCTAATGAAGTGTACATAAGTAGTGAAGAGTGTTGGGTAGTAAGAAAAAACCCTTCACAAACTTTTTGATGTAATAACTGCTAACATGAGGTAGAAAATAAGTGGCAATGGGTGGTAGTATGCTACAAAGGTGATGATGTGGCACTCTGTGAGCATGATATTTGGTAGGTTGATTTGGACAATTTGGGTGGCTAAGAAGCACCCTTTTGAGTGACACGTGGAAATGACATGCAATGATAGATGGAAAAACGTTTATGTGTAGGTAAGGTAGAAAAACCTCGATATTTGCACCATATTTAGTTATGTAAGGCTCCATAGTGTTAAACAAATTGGCCATGTATATTCATCAGTGGCAGTTTAGTGGGATAGGAAAAGTGATGTAGCATGCTAGATTGCGCGCATATATGAAAAATTATGGAACCACCTCATTGAAACTCAAAAACACATGGTGGCCTTAAAGTATTGTCCTCTTCATTAGGTCGAACTAGTTTCTAGATTTTGGTTAGTGCATCCAGAGGGGATGGGGGGATTTAAGTAACATATGTGACAGATCATGGATCACCCCCCTATGTTAATTTCTAGATAGATATGGGGGGACCACAATCATATTTAAACCATCAATATCAATCAAATAGCTTGATGCACCTACAAAATATTTATGTTTCTTAATTGTTTACTGAATTTACCTAAATCACCTTATGGTCTTGTTGAGGCCTCGAAAATCGCTGCCACAACATTGGGGGATAACCACCCGGTCTGGACCTTAGTACAACTCCTTTTCCGTTTGGGATGGTGGCTCCGATTGGAGATAACGGGACCAGTTTCCCGATAATGAAATAAAAGGGATGGATGGGTGATGAATAGTTTGCTTAAGTGATAGGCGACTAGCTTATTCTATTGACAGAAATAGGGAAACTAATACTAATCCTGGGAACAACTTATTCATTTAGAATGCAGCGTTAAATAATCTCTATCTATCTAACAGGCATGTAGATGACTCTGTAAAATAAATAAGAGACATTCAATCATTCAAAGATTACTTCATATGAATAGTCACAATGAAGCGATAAATACAAATTACTGCATTCACTGTTTATATGATCGATACATATATACGATTGAAAGGGAAGCATGCGATAAACAACCAATAGTGGAATGCATAAGGAATGCTGCGAAAAGCACATATATATAAGCGATAATAGCAAGAGCAATTTAAACAACAATTCATATAACAAAAATGAGTACAGACGCAGATAATAGTACCATGTGAGCTGCAGATCAATCCGAAATATCAATCGCTATTCAAAATTCCTTCTTCAACACAGAAATGCTTTTAAACAATGACAGTAGTGCACATTTGCATAAAAACCTTCCTCATTAAATTCAGAATAATTGGTCTAGTTTCATAAAAAAATATCCCTGAAGTACAATAGTGCAACTTCAGGGTTTAAGTCATATACAAAACTTTACGACCCTTTCTAAATGCATGAAAGGGTCTATAAATACTACTAAGCTAAAAAAATGTATGAAAAAATATCCTACTAAATTGGTATCAGTAAATGCGATCTATTTCTCAGGGGCGATCTAGCAGTCGACGATGTGAGTCATGACTCAGGTTTTTTGCCCTTAAACCTGAGCTGGCTTATTGCAAGCATTGGCTCCACTTCTGGCGGTCTATTGAGGCGCAAACTGAATTGGGCAGCGAAGGTGGCATCCTGAATGTCGGGTATAATATACCCGACAGCATCTGTAAGGCACTTCAAGGCGGCTCTTTGGCTGTATGGCTTGATTAAGAAGAACCAATAAGCATCCCATGTTAAACTGTTGATTCCAGCGATTAATCTTCCGTTTTTCTCCAGCTCCGGGTAGCATGAGTGCTCCAACATCTTTGTTGCTGTTAATTGACCTGGAGTACATTGGGAAATCATATTAGACAAATAAAGTGTATTATTTACTAATTCAACCAAATTTCTAGTGGTTGCTTTGCATCTAAAAATTGCTCTTTCTGCCTTCATTAGTTGTGATTGCCATTCTGTGAACAATATTTCTTTGTGTGATTCCAGAATTCTCAGTAGATTAGTCACCTGACCTTGATCGGAATCCTGCCATTCTATAAAGTTTGTCAGTGTTTCTTCGGCCTAATCCAAATCGGTCCTTGCTTTTTCTACCTTTTCGCTTATGGATGCTACTAACTCGCATAATGGTTCTGCTTGTGTAATCTGCTGACATAGGAGCTTAACCTGATTAATCAATGCCTTATTTAACTGAAGTGCTTCCGCTTTGAATTCATCTACCTGAGGGAGCTTTTTCATTTGCTCAATTTGAGTGGTCAATTGAGCGATTTGCTCATCTTTTGCTTTCATTGTTCCCTCAGTTGATATTCTTAACTGCTCTAGTGCCGCCGATAGCTCCTTTTGCCTTTGGATTGCGCCTTCATCAATCCTCTGCTTTTGCTCTTGTAATTGCTTGGTCAGCTGATTATTGTTTTGTTGTTGCACTAGCAATTCTTGCTCCGCATGCTCTGCCTTCTGCTGAACTTCTGATAGTCTCCCCTGTAGCGAGGAGGTGTCTTGTTTCTTGGTCTTCAATAAACTACTTACCTCCGATGCTTTATCAATGGTTGCCGCTGAATATGCTCCAGCGAATTGCGATAGCTTGGTTAAGTCATCGGAGGGGTCGAATTCCTCTTTCCACACAACATTGCCCATTACTGTTAATTCGGGGAATAGGGAAGGTTGATCAGATTTTCTCCTTTTCCTCTGTCGCTTTACAACAACTTTATGCTTAGGGCTATAAAATACATCCAAAGGGGGAATCTCTTCAATTTGCAAAATGATTTCTCCGGTTGGATCTTTAGGAATTATCTCTGTTTCTTTTGATTTGGGTAGGCCGCTGGTTTCGCCCAAAACCGGTTTCGATGTCGCTTCTTGCGTGTCGCCTTCTTTAGAAACCTCATCATCTTTTGAGCACTCTAGGTTGCTGATGATTGTACTGAATTGCTACCATTTCTGTAGCAAATTCGGATCAACCAGTATATCATTATTATTTTTAGAGATGCTCTCTTCTTAGGCTTTTGCTTGGGTTTCTTCTTGTCATTGCACATTTTCCTGGATTACTTCCTGCCGCTGGCTATGCACTTCCTCCTGCTGCATTGATGTAGTAGGAGGTGGCGTATTACTTCGCTGTTCAGGCTCGCTTGATCTGGTTGTTGTCGGAACAGTTGCTAACAGGTCTAGAGGCAGAGTTTGCAACCTCTGTTCTCTAATTCTGTTAAATTCGACTAGCCCTTCATCGTTATACACATTTCTGGCAAGCGACTTAACTTGATACAGTGATTCGGCCGACGCAAACAAATCCTCGAATCTTTCTTCTTTGTGCTCGACCTTGGCCAATTTGGCCTGGTCGAGCACATTGTAAGCGATCTTCCTCGGATCATACTGCCTGCTTGGCAGAGTAGCCAGAGTGAGCAAATTCATTTTCCCAGCTTCCTTCTCTACATGTTTGATATTATGCAGGGTATAAATTCTAATTCGTAAGGGAAAAGAGGGCCAGACATGTTTTTTCGCTCTTTTCAGGGTCTGAGTAACCCCATCAGCATTGATTTGATAAGCTACTTCCCTGGCAAGTAACTTATCAGGGATGTAAAGTGGTAGCACATGCGGTCTGGCCTGACTGCCAAAAACTCTGATGTAGGTGAATTTCTCCTCCCCAAACCAACTTGCTACTACGGTCAAATCTACCCTTGCTTGCTCAGAAATATTTGGGGCAGGCTTATCAAAAATGGAATAATGAATTGGCAACATAAAACCATTGCAGATTTGATAAAGATGGTGCTTATAATTAGTCTTCCACAATTTTTGATAATATATGTGAATGGGTGTGGGGTGTTGCGACGTCCACCTCCATCCCAGTACATGAAATTCAGAATTAAAACACAACACATCCATCAAATAGGCACTGTAATAGAATGGCGGAATAACCCTCTTTGTTACGTGATAGTTAGACCTGAAATCGAGGATGGCTTTGGCTTAACTTGTCAGATAATATAACCGCTCAATCCATAATTTCGCCACTACATGCCGCCTCCATTAAGGGGACCATTTCTATGGTAAAATTGGCAGAGTCATGCAATCCCCATAGCCTACACATCATAATTCTAGCATAGCAATAAGGAGAACATAGGGAGTCAACTGAGTACTTACCCGAGGTTTCATGCTTGTGTTTTGCTGGATTCTGTCTCCAGCCTCGAATTAGTTCAGACTCGGTCTTGTTCTCTGCTCGAAATTTCTCCAAAAATGCTGCATTATATTTTTTTCTCTTCTGCCGGTAGGTGATACATTAGCCTTAGATCTTCGACTCGAAAAGAATCGAAAATCCTCCCGTCCGCAGTGCTAAACAATCTGTTGATAATTGGGAGCTCTTGGATTGCCCACCTTACCACATCCGTGTATGGGAGAATTTGCTCCTGGGCTGCTATTCTGTGCAGAAAGGAGTCGGCCAAGTCTTTTAAATTGGCGTCAAATTTACTGGTATTATCGCATGAGATTTCTATCCTGGTCACCTTCGGCTCTTCTGCTTCAATCAAATTATACGTCCCTTGCCAAGTGGTCCTGGTAAGTCCCAAGCACGTCGTATCTGATATAAGCCCTTTTTTCTTACTGCTTGGATCAACAACAGCTTGCCCCGCGGCTGGTGAAGCAGTAGGCATTGTGGTCTTCTTGGACTTCTTTCCCATCCCACTTTCTTCTGTCTCTATGGAAGAATCCTGCACAAAGCGAAAGATAGGCGTAACACAGGAAACAATAACATGAATTGAACAGAATGAAGTATATATATCTGGATGCGTTCATAGCGATCAATTGACTTAAGGTGGCCTTAGGATCAAATCCGTGGATAGATCGCAAGCTTGCTGTTCTCATTAAATGGTGGTTATGGCCTGTCAATCTCATTAATTCCAGTCGCTTCGATTAATGGATGAATGATTTATTTGAAGCATGCCTTGGGCGATTTGGCAGTTTGAACGCGGATGAACGACTTTTCAAAGGATATTGCCTTAATTACGAATAAATCATATTAAACTGCCATTTATGACTTTTTCTTTGAAAACTGTGCTTTTTTCCCTTTTCGCAATCGGGCATCGGGGAAATGCTAAGTTATTACATTGGTTTCATTTGGAATCCGCGATCGCCGATAGCGATATCGCATCGCGTCGGGAATAGCTAGCAAGGTCGCTTAGAATGAGGGCATGGTGAGTCACTGATCGCCGATGGCGATATCGCATCGCATCGGGCGAGGGGGAGCTTATTTGCACTTTAAGTGTTATCGCCGATTGCCGATTTCGCATCACATCAAAGCAAGGGTTGTTACTCATGTTACTTTATGCTTTTGCCGATATCCGATAGCGATTTCGCATCGACGAAAACCAAGATGTCCCTTAAGTTGTGCTTTCTTTGTCATTGCGATATGCGATCTTGCGAACGCTTTATTGCGATGATAAAGATAGATCATTTTATGTTGGGGGTTTTTTGATTGGTTTTATTAAAAAGGCCTTTTAATAATGTTTTCTTTTATTCGAGCCTTTTTGAAATAGAACTTTAAATTGATACCAATTTAAAACAAAAATTAAAAGGGACCCATTTCACATTATATTTTTAGGATAGTAATGATATGAAATGGGGGGTTGTTATATGGCACAACAATTGGCGATTAGCTGGAAGAAACAGTTATCTCTGAAAAGTATGGAAATACTTAAACTTTTTCAAAATAGAAATTTTATTCAAAAGGGAAAATTCTAATATAACTAGGTATTGTTGCATTCGAAACAAAACAATACTTTCTTTGCTAATTTCCTCTTTTGTTAAAAATAGAGACATTCTAGATTTTAAATTGGTGTTTGTTGGTTGATATTGATAAAACAGAGAACTTTTTCCAAATCAGCTAATAAAATTAACTCCTTTGTCACAGGTAGAGCCTCTGCTGCCAGCAAACGTCCATAGTTTTGGCAGGGATACCTTTAAACCATTTCATTGTCTATTGTCCCATTCACTTCAGATCATGATTAACATAATGAATTCAAAATATATTTTTTTTTTACATTTTGTATTTCTTTTCATTTTCTGCTATTTTGTAAGATAAAAAGTCATTTCCCTGGTGTGGTGGCCAGTTAAGTGACAATGCCATTCACTGGTAGTAATCTAACCGAACAAGCTGGCTTGTGATGAGACCCCTTGTCTTACAATTGAAGCCATTACCCTGTTTTGGTATGCAGTATTCGTAATGTCGGCTAAACTTTTTTCCTATGAACATGGTAAGCAGGCTTGTAATAAGATCTCTCAACTTTTATATCCAGTATTCTTGGAATTACACCCTGAATAATCATGAACTTGGGTAAATGGGATAGACAATTTTCCTCCTTAAGATAGGATAGATGACAAGGTAAGAGTTTGAGATGCTGAATTTGGATTAGCTTCTATTTTAATATTGATAACCCTTCTGTAACCAATTTGAAAAACCTAAAAAGATTTACAAGATTTATAAACTTCAAGAGGGTTCGCTAAGATTGTAGTGTAGTTTTAGAATGCAATTATAACTAATTTCCTAGAAATCATTCCTTTTGTTTAATACTTCTATTTATTTAAAAGTAAATATCGCATTGCTTGTTTTTGAGAAACTCTTTGAATACAACAAAGGTCAAATAGAAAATGCCTTACAGTTTTATTTTCTAATTTTGCTACAAACTATAAAAATACTATTAAAAGGAGAAGGGATTACCTCCTCAGTTGAAAAATTTCTTTAAGATTAGACCATTAACAGGGAGAGAATCTCTCAACCCTAATAAATCTTGTAGCATGAAGGTCGAATGGCCTATCTTTTAACAGATCTGAAACGGTCCAAGCCACATCTTCTGGAATTTGGTGTGTTTTCCTTTATCTTCATGGGCTTTGTCCCATTTCAGGACTAAATCACCGACTTGAAATTGCTTTGAATCAGATGAAATTGAATCGAATGATGACTTGATGATCTGCTGATGTTTCGCATGAATAATTTTGGCTTTTTCTCTTTCTTCTTCCAATTTTAGGATTTGGTCATGTCTAAGCTGTAAAGAAGAAGAAGGATCTTCTTCAATAAATTGAACTAGAGCTAGAGAAGGAAGAATAACATTTGTTGGTAATATAGCTTCTTTTCCATAAACGAGTTTAAATGGGGAAGAACCTATAGAAGCTTTTTGTGTTATCCTGTTAGCCCATACTGCAAATATTAAAGATTTGTGCCAGTTCTTGTGATTCTGTTCGATAGTTCGCTTGATAATTTTGATAAGGTTTTTGTTTGTAGATTCGGCCAAACCATTTCCCTGGGGATAATAGTTAGCATAATATTTGAGTTTGAAACCTCTTTTTATTGCGAAATCGAACATAGCATTGCCTGAAAAGTAAGATGCATTATAAAAAACAAGAGCATTCGGGACGCCAAACCTGGTAATGATAAATTGATCTATGAATTCAATAATGGCTTCAGAGTTTGTTGTCTTTAACAGAATCTCTTCAACCCACTTGGTAAAGTAATCTGTAGCAGTAAGGATATACTTGTGCTGTTTGGAAGAATTAGGAGTAATTTCTCCAATAATGTCCAATCCCCATTTCTCAAATGGTTGTTCAATGTTGACCGGTTGTTGAGGGAAGGCTGATTTCTTTTGTCTTCCACTTGAAGTCTGACAATTTTGGCATTTCCTCACATATTCACGAGCATCTCTAAACAGAGTGGGCCAGTAATACCCAGCATGGATGATTTTGTGAGCTGTGGTATCAGCTCCGAAGTGGCCTCCTACTAGTCCATCATGCAATTCCTGCAAGACCCTTTGTGCTTCCTGTTTTTCAAGGCATCTTAATAAAACTGAATCATAATTTTGCCTAAAAAGAACATCATCAATAATGGTAAAATGCTTTGCTTTCAATCTTATGGCCCTTTTATTTTTGTAGGACAAGTTGGGAGGTGCATATCCATTTTTCAAGTAAAATATTAAATCGGCATATTGTGATTTAGAGTCACTGGTACTTATCTGGTTGATGGTTTGAGGTTGATCTGTATCGCTTGATTCTGGAATGTTGGACGCGCCTGCCAATAACCTGCAAAAACCTTGGCCTCTAACAATCTTTGCTGGCTTGATTTCTAGGTCATATTCCTGAAGTGCTGTTACCTAATTTGCCCTTTTTTCTCCCAGTTCTCTCTGGATTAATAGTTGTCTAACTGAGGAGAAAGGAACTATAACCTTTGTATGGGCTTTCAACAGGAAGGGTCTGTAATGTTTAACCGCTTTATATACAACAAAGGCTTGTTTTTTTACTTCAGAATAGTTTAATTCTGCACCTTGAAGATTTGAGCTATAGAATGAAATTGGTGCTTCCAAATTGTGATCATTAATCTGTGTAAGTACTGCAGTATAAGAGGAATCAGATGCGATGGTATACAATGTAAAATGATTAGAAAAATTTGGGGTATTTATAGCTGGGGCATTGATTATTGACTGCTTGATTAGTTCAAATGCTTCCTTTTCTGGCACTCCCCATTTGAAGACTAAATTTTTCTTAATCATAGTTTGAAGTGGTAAAGTAATTTGAGAAAAATCTGGAACGAATCTTTTTACAAAATTGATTTGGCCTAAAAATGACTGCATGGATTTCTTATTATGAGGAAAAGGGATTTCAGAAATTTCCTTAATCCTGTCTGGATCAATAAAGATGCCATCTTTAGATACAATAAAGCCTAGGAGCTTACCTTGATCAAGAGCGAAGAAAGATTTCTTAGGGTTCAGAGAAATACCGTATCTCTTACAGCGTTGGAAGATTTGATTCAAATAATGCAAGTGATTGGATCTTTCTTTTGAAAATACAGTAATATCATCTAAATAGACGACTACTGTTCTATTAATTAACCCTTTGAAAGCGATATCCATCGCCCTTTGGAAAGTGACTCCTGCATTAGTAAGTCCGAAAGGCATTTTCTGATATGCATATGTTCCCCACTTTGTTCTGAATGTGGTTTTGAGTCGGTCATCGGGGTGGACCAGAATTTGGTTATACCCTGAAAACCCATCCAAAAAGGACATTAACTCTGTGCCTGCCACCGATTGGAGTATCTTCTCCATAGTGGGTAATGGGAAATTATCTTTTAGACTTGCCTTATTTAAATTCCTGAAATCAATACAAATCCTTATGTCGCATTTTGTCTTTCTGACTGGTACCATATTGGAGACCCAGTTTGAGTGTCGTACGGGAAAAATAATCTTAGCTTTCACCCTCTAAGTTTGGATGTATTTTTCTCAACTTTTGTTGAATTGGTTTCTGTTCGGGAAGCATTGGGATAGTGCATTGAATAATGGATGTGTCATATGTTTTTAGACCATCATATCTCCAAGCGAAAACATGTTTATTCTTTCGTAAGAGACTAATAAATGCTTCCTTTTCCTCTATGGAAAGTCCTAATCCTAAATTAATGTCTTGAGGATTTTGTTCGGTGCCAAGGTTTATTAATTCAAACCTTAAGGTAGAGCTCTGAAGCTTTGTATTAGACACAAGTTTGAACCTATCTTTAATATCGTAAAGATCTTCAAGCTTCACTACGCGCTTAGGGATTGAGCTTTCCTCATGTTTACCTTGTATTTGAGTATCGTGCTCATCTTCCTCAATGATTTGATTGTCATAGGATTTTTCAGAGGTTAGAAATTGTAAAATGTCATCATCGTGGTTAAACACTCTCCAATTGGTTTCATTGTCAGGAATGGATGGTATAAAAAGTAATTCTACTGAAAACCTATCTGGACTATAGTCTTCGGAAGGGAGTAGCTTGAAAGCGACATTGGCTAGCAATTCGGCTGTCGAATTTTGTGACCTGGGAATGGAAGAAATATTGAATGCTAAAAAATGGGATGTTAGCTCTTGTACCAGCGATTGATAATGATTAAGATGGTTTGAAAGACAATGAATTGTATTCCTTACTTGTTTAACGATAATCTCAGAGTCACCAAAGACCTTTAAGTTTTGAACTTTGAGGCCGATCGCTTTATATAGTCCTTGGAATAGTGCTTCGTACTCGGCTGTGTTATTGGTGCATTCAAATTCTAATATACAGGACAAAATTGTTTTTTCTCCTTGCGGGCTGACCAAAATGCATCCTGCTCCTGATCCTTCATTGGACTTAGATCCATCAAAATATAAAGACCAAAATAATGAATTATCTATAGTTTTTGTAACAACATTCTCAGTAACATTAACGCATTTAGACCTGTCGGTCTATGAAAAGTTTTCAATTTGTGATGTGAAATTTTTGACTGAGAAAGGAGATGGCTGGGCAATATAATTGCCGAAAAATTACTCGGAAGAATAATTTCGTAGGATATTGTTATTGAACGCAACCGATTGATTTTCCTGTTCAAATTCTGTAACAGTGTGGGTCATATGTTTCTCTCGATCAATCTTTATTTGATTGGGCTTGCCCTTATAGGGGAGCCACATATGTGACCAATCGGTGGAGATATACCCATGGAGCTTTTCTGACCAATCCCTGCTTAAAATCAACCCATAGAATTCAGGTATATCGGCGACTAGAATATCAATCCTTTGGACTATTCTTGGATCTGCCGATAACCTGATCGTTACAGAGTTTATTTCCCCTAGAACTTGAACTTTAGTTCTATCTAACTGCATAATGTGAATAGAAGACTTCTGGGGTTCTATATTCAGTTTAGAGAAAACTAAAGCAGGCATTATATTCGAGGATGCCCCAGAATCAATTAAGCAGTTGTGTAGATTTCGATTATAAATTTCATAAGTCAAGAGGAAAGGAGGGGTATGGGAGTTTGATCTATCTCCAATGAGAATTGTATCAGTTGCCTCAACTCTACCAGCAGGGGGTTGTCCTGAGTCACTTGCAGCTTTAGTGGTGGGAAGAGGTGAAGAAGGAAAAGCATTAAGTTCTCTGAGTAGTAATTTTTGCTGATGTTTTAATTTACTAAGTTCAAACATGGTGATGTTTTCCTTATTTTTCTTCATGTCATAGACAATATTATAATCCATCGAATCAGAAACTACCAATGTTTTAGATGATGAAGGTGTAGTAGAGGATGATGGTTGATTGTTAGATACTGTCATGGTTGGCTTTCTAACGGGTACCTTTTCCTTTACAGTATTGGTTCCAGTGCTCCTTTTCCTTGGATTAGCTTGAACAGGTTCGGGAGTACCATTACTCCTTGTAGTGACAGGAAAGGCTTCTTGCTCAGCGTTAGTATCGAAATTAGGGAGTATAAAGTCCCACATCCCGTGACATTCAACTACTTCCTCTTCTTCTTCTTCAGATGGTGTAACTATTTCTTCCTCTTCTTCTTCCTTAGGATCCGAGTCTGCATATGATATAACATTTGGAGGTTTGGACTCGGGTTTCTTCAAATTCCTATATGGTTTCTTTGTTGAGGATTCTGATACTTATTTCTTGATCTCAACCATTTCGTTCGACATGGTTTTAAGGACTTTTTGAAGGCCCTCCATGTCATAGGGATCCTTAGTAATCTTTTTCTTAGAGTCATCTTTAAAGGACACTTTTTTAGATTTTCTTTCTTCCAAGGCAGTTTTCTTTTCTAAGGCGATTACACTCTTTTCCACAGCGAGTGCTTCCTTCATGTTTTCGGCCAATGTCGGCTGTTTAGCCCTATCGACAAATATGGCAATGTTTGAAGGCAAAACAATGATATACCACTCGCTTCTAACTTGTTCGCTTGGCTTATCATTAGTGGGGATTTTGTTCAAGAGTTTGTTGAATCTGGAGTTGAACTCCTTAATGGGTTTCCTTGACTCGATCCTTAAATTGGAAAGGTCATGGACAAGTGTAGCTAAGGATCTGTCATCGCCGTATTTGGTGAGAATCTGTTCCTGGAATATATTCCAACTCGTGATGGATCCAGAGGGAAAGGAAAAATACCAAGACCCTGTAGATCCTTGTAGTGAATAGGGAAACAATATTACTACCACATCTTCTTCAGTGACTCCCTTTAGATTGACTGACAACATAAAATTGTTAATATGTTCTTCTGCAAAAGTTCCAGCATCTGGATTGAACTTGGGTAACCATTTTTCGGGGTAATTGGATAAAGGATGTAAAGGTGTGGGCATGGTGACCACACCAGGACTTCTCCATGGTCTTTGGGCCATTTTAGGATTACCAACGATCGCTTGTGGTGTTCCAAGTGCCTGAGGGGGAGGTGGAAGTACAAACTAAAAATATTGCGATGCTTGAGATGAAGTCCCTTGGTGAACAACGATATGAAGTGGTGAAGTGGGTTTTTGACTTCGCACAGGTGATGATGAAATGGAAGATGATGGAGAAAAGGTTTCGCTACCAGAACCTTCGGCGGTCTTTTTGATCCTTTTCCTTTCGAGTAAAGGAAATTTGGGTGGTTCAATACCTAGCTTTTCCCTTTGGAGTCTGGTAAGGTGAGGGGGTAAGCGAAATTGCGAAGTCTGACTACCTTGTGATACTTCAGATCTAGGAGGGGAAATTGAGAAGCCTTGAAGTTTCTGGATAATGGATTGAACTTCAGGGGACTCTGGACTTAAGTGTTCTAAAGTATGATGTAATTGAGCAGTAGTGGTTGATTCTTCTTCGTCTCGTCTGGATACTGGAGATTTAGAATGAGAACGAGATGTCCGAGGAGAGGCGGAGGGTGAATTACTCTTTGAATGGTTTTTAGGTGTTGGCTTACTCGCCATTCATAGCGGACGCCCTCCTTCTAGCACCAGAAATGTTGACGCCTCGAAAATCGCTGCCACAACATTGGGGATAACGACCCGGTCCGGACCTTAGTACAACTCCTTTTCCGTTTGGGATGGTGGCTCTGACTGGAGATAACGGGACCAGTTTCCCGATAATAAAATAAAAGGGATGGATGGGTGATGAATAGTTTGCTTAAGTGATAGGCGACTAGCTTATTCTATTGACAGAAATAGGGAAACTAATACTAATCCTGGGAACAACTTATTCATTCGAAATGCAGTGTTAAATAATCTTTATCTATCTAACAGGCATGTAGATGACTCTGTAAAATAAATAAGACATTCAATCATTCAAAGATTGCTTCATATGAATAGTCACAATGAAGTGATAAATACAAATTACTGCATTCACTGTTTATATCATTGATACATATATACGATTGAAAGAGAAGCATGTGATAAACAACCAATAGTGGAATGCATAATGAATGCTGCGAAAAGCACACACATATATATATATATATATATAAGCGATAATAGTAAGAGAAATTTAAACAAAAATTCATATAACAAAAATGAGTACAGACACAGATAATAGTACCATGTGAGCCGCAGATCAATCCAAAATATCAATCGCTATTCAAAATTCCTTCTTCAACATAGAAATGCTTTTAAACAATGACAATAGTGCACATTTGAATAAAAACCTTCCTCATTAAATTCAAAATAATTGGTCCAGTTTCATAAAAAAAATATCCCTGAAGTACAATAGTGCAACTTCAGGGTTTAAGTCATATAAAAAACTTTACGACCCTTTCTAAATGCATGAAAGGATCTATAAATACTATTAAGCTAAAAAAATGTATGAAACAAAATCCTACTAAATTGGTATCAGTAAATGCGATCTATTTCTCAGGGGCGATCTAGGAGTCGGCGATGTGAGTCATGACTCATGTTGTTTGCCCTTAAACCTGAGTTGGTTTATCGCAAGCATCGGTTCCACTTCTGGCGGTCTATTGAGGCACAAACGGAATTGGGCAGCGAAGGTGGCATCCTGAATGTCGGGTATAATATACCCGATAGCATCCGTGAGGCATTTCAAGGTGGCTCTTTGGCTGTATGGCTTGATTAAGAAGAACCAATAAGCATCCCATGTTAAACTGTTGATTCCAGCGATTAATCTTCCGTTTTTCTCCAGCTCCAGGTAGCATGAGTGCTCCAACATCTTTGTCGCTGTTAATTGACCTGGGGTACATTGGGAAATCATATTAGACAAATAAAGCGTATTATTTACTAATTCAACCAAATTTCCAGTAGTTTCTTTGCATCTAAAAATCGCTCTTTCTGCCTTCATTAGTTGCGATTGCCATTTTGTGAATAATATTTCTTTGTGCGATTCCAAAATTCTTGGTAGATTAGTCGCCTGGCCTTGTTCAGAATCCTGCCATTCTATAAAGTTTGTCAGTGCTTCTTCGGCCTGATCCAAATCGGTCCTTGCTTTTTCTACCTTTTTGCTGATGGATACTTCTAACTCGCACAATGGTTCTGCTTGTGTAATCTGCTGACATAGGAGCTTAACCTGATTAATCAATGCCTTATTTAACTGAAGTGCTTCCACTTTGAATTCATCTACCTGAGGGAGCTTTTTCATTTTCTCAATTTGAGTGGTCAATTGTGCGATTTGCTCATATTTTGCTTTCATTGTTCCCTTAGTCGATATTCTTAATTGCTCCAGTGCCACTGATAGCTCCCTTTGCCTTTGGATTGCGCTTTCATCAATCCTTTGATTTTCCTCTTGTAATTTCTTAGTCAGCTGATGATTTCTCTGTTCCTGCACTAGCAATTCCTGTTCTGCCTGCTCTGCCTTCTGCTGAACTTCCGATAATTTCACCTGTAGCGAAGAGATGTCTTGATCCTTGGCCTTCAATAAACTGCTCACCTCTGATGCTTTATCAATGGTCGCCTCCGAATATGCTCCAGCGAATTGCGATAGCTTGGTTAAGTCATCGGAGGGGTCGAATTCTTCTTTCCACACAACATTGCCCGTCACTGTTAATTCAGGGAATAGGGAAGGTTGATCAGCTCTTCTCCTTTTCCTCTGTTGTTTTCCAATAGCTTTATGCTTAGGGCTATAAAATACATCCAAGGGGGGAATCTCTTCAATTTGCAAAATTATTTCTCCCGTTTGGTCTTTAGGAATTATCTCTATTTCTTTTGATTTGGGTAGGCCGCTGGTTTCGCCCGAAATCGGTTTCGATGTCGCTTCTTGCGTGTCGCCTTATTTAGAAACCTCATCATCTTTCGAGCACTCTAGGTTGCTGATAATTGTACTGAATTGCTGCCATTGCTGGAGCAAATTCGGATCAACTAGTATATCATTATTATTTTTAGAGCTGCTCCCTTCTTGGGCTTTCACCTGGGTTTCTTCATGTCGCTGCACATTTTCCTGGGTTACTTCCTGCCGCTGGCTATGCACTTCCTCCTGCTGCTTTGATGTAGTAGGAGGTGGCGTATTACTTCGCTGCTCAGGCTCCCTTGATGTAGTTGTCCTCGGAAAAGTCGCTAACAGGTCTAGAGGCAGAGTTTGCAACCTCTGTTCTCTAATTCTGTTAAATTATACTAGCCCTTCATCGTTGTACACATTTCTGGAAAGTGACTTAACTTGATACAACGATTCGGCCGATGCAAACAAATCCTCGAATCTGTCTTCTTTGTGCTTGACCTTGGCAATTTGGCTTGGTTGAGTGCATTGTAAGCGATCTTCCTCGGATCATACTGCCTGCTTGGCAGAGTAGCCAGAGTGAGCGAATTCATTTTCCCAGCTTCCTTTTCTGCATGTTTGATATCATGCAGGGTATAAATTCCAATTCGTAAGGGAAAAGAGGGCCAAACATGTTTTTTCGATTTTTTCAGGGTCTGAGTAACCCAATTAGCATTTATTTGATAAGCTACTTCCCTGGCAAGTAACTTATCAGGGATGTAAAGTGGTAGCACATGTTGCCTAGCCTGACTGCCAAAAGCTCTGATGTAGGTGAATTTCACCTCCCCAAACCAACTTTCTACTGCAGACAAATCTACCCCTGCTTGCTCAGAAATCTTCGGGGAAGGCTTATCAAAAATGGAATAATGAATTGGCAACATAAAACCGTTGCAGATTTGATAAAGATGGTGCTTGTAATTAGTCTTCCACAATTTTTGATAATATATGTGAATGGGTGTGGGGTCTTGCGATGTCCACCTCCATCCAAGCACAGGAAACTCAGAATTAAAACACAACACATCCATCACATAGGCACTGTAATAGAAAGGCGGAATAATCCTCTATGTGACGCGATAGTTAGACCTGAAATCGAGAATGGCTTTGGCTAACTTGTCGGATAATATCACCGCCCAATCCATAATTTCGCCACTACATGCCACCTCCATTAAGGGAACCATTTCTATGGTAAAATTGGCGGAGTCATGCAATCCCCATAGCCTACACAGCATAATTCCAACATAGCAGTAAGGAGAACATAGGGAGTTAACTGAGTACTTACCCGAGGATTCATGCTTGTGTTTTGCTGGATTCTGTTTCCAGCCTCGAAATGGTTTAGACTCGGTCTCGTTCTCTGCTCGAGATTTCTCCAAAAATGCCGCATTATATTTTTTCTCTTCTGCCGGTAGGTGATACATTAGCCTTAGATCTTCAGCTCGAAAAGAACCGAAATTCCTCTCGTCCTCAATGCTAAACAATCTGTTGATAATTGGGATCTCTTGGATTTCCCACCTTACCACATCCATGTATGGGAGAATTTTCTCCCAGGCCGCTATTCTGTGTAGAAAGGAGTCAGCCAAATCTTTTAAAATGGCGTCAGATTTGCTGGTATTATCACATGAGATTTCTATCCCGGTCACCTTTGGCACTTCGGCTTCAATCAAATTATACGTTCCTTGCCAAGTGGTCCTGGTAAGTCCTAAGCACGTTGTATCTGATATAAGCCCTTTTTTCTTACCGCTTGGATCAACAATAGCTTGCCCCACGGCTGGCGAAGCAGTAGGCATTGTAGTCTTCTTGGATTTCTTTCCCATCCCACTTAATTCTGTCTCTGTGGAATAATCCTGCATAGAGCGAAAGATAGGCGTAACACAGGAAACAATAACATGAATCAGACAAAGTGAAGTATATATATCTGGATGCATTCATAGTGATCAATTGACTTAAGGTGGCCTTGGGATCAAATCCGTGGATAGATCGCAAGCCTGCTGTTCTCATTAAATGGTCGTTATGGCCTATCAATCTCATTAATACCAGTCGCTTCGGTTAATGGCCGAATGATTTATTTGAAGCATTCTTTGGGCGATTTGGCAGTTTGAACGTGGATGAGCAGCTTTTCAAAGGATATTTCCTTAATTACGAATAAATCATATTAAACTGCCTTTATGACTTTTACTTTGAAAACTGTGCTTTTTTACCCTTTTCACAATCGGGCATCGGGGAAATGCTAAGTCATTACATTCGTTTTGTTTGGAATCCGTGATCGCCGATAGCGATATCGTATCGCGTCAGGAATGGCTAGTAGGGTCGTTTAGAATGAGGGCATGGTGAGTCACCGATCACCGATAGCGATATCGCATTGCATCGGGCGAGGGGGAGCTTATTTGCACTTTAAGTGTTATCGTCGATTGCCGATTGCCGATTTCCGATTTTGCATCGGCAAAAATCGAGATGTCTCTTAAGTTGTGCTCTCTTTGTCATTGCGATATGCGATCTTGCGATCGCTTTATCGCAATGATAAAGATAAATCATTTTATGTTGGGGTTTTTTGATTGGTTTTATTAAAAAGGCCTTTTTGAAATAGAACTTTAAATTGATACCAATTTGAAATAAAAATTAAAAAGGGACCCATTTCACATTATATTTTTAGAATAGTAATGACATGAAATGGGGGGTTGTTGTATGGCACAACACAACCACACAACTAATGTGCATGAAGGAAAATACAGCGGCAGGAGTCATAGAGTTGGAGTAGCACAAGTGGTCACGAGGAGTAGAGAAAGAAGGGTTGTTAAACTTTCTCTGGGTACCACATTACCATCGTGCCCCAGTAACTATATTTTTCATCAAGTAGCTACTCTGCTTGATGCATGATGGGTGTTTGTGGCTGGAGGGGCCCATCCCCATCATGGACCACATAATCCATAGAATTACTCGAGTCCCTTGCAAGGGGGAGGACCCAACGAATATCTCAAAGGGTAAGAGTAATGATATGACCATCATAGAGGCTATGAAGAAAAAATTCAAGTTGGAGAAGAAGAAGAGGGGGTACGCGATCTCTAGTATTAAAAATAATGCGGTCAGAGTCGCAATGCAAATACTAGTTGGAAAGGTTATGTGGAAGTGTTGTGCAGATAAGGTGCTTGCGTTGGTGGTTGCACTTGCTGCGCAATGTGCAAAGGGGATCTAGTTTAACTGGTCAGAGTACTTGGGAAAGGAGTTCCCGGAGAATTGTCGCGAGTCACAAGAATAGGGGAAGACTTTCCACTATGCATGGATTTTGCTATCCATAGTGCTAGTGGCTTGGAATTGCCCAAGGAGAGCCAGTTCCTGATGATTGTGAAGGATATTTTGGAGGTAGAAAAGTACGCTTCGCTATGGGCAACTAAAGATGTGCAAAGGATTAGAGACATTGAGATATTCTTGGTGTTCATGGAGATGAACATGAGAATGGGGATTAACCGCAAGTTGTGGTTATCACCCACTATCTATAAGAGTCTCAAGAGCTTCATGAAATTCAAGGTGAACTTCCATCATGTATATATCAGGGCGCGCAAGGACCCTGCGAAGAAATGGAATGAGCTACCTTACCTAGCCGTGGAAGATGTCATATTCACCGTGCTTGAGTCATGGCCGCTGGAGTGGCATGCTCTAGCCAGCTCTGTGCTGGAATAAGAGAAGTCTGCTATATAAATGAAAAATGAGGAGGAAAAACTCCAGATGGCACAGTTGGTAGAGAATAGAAGCAATGAAGTAGCAGCAGCAAAGGCCCATAGATAGGAATAGTGGAAGGTGGCATGGACCCATAGATAATGTCCACACAGTTGAAGTAACAGTGGCCGAGAGAGCAGGTGGGGCCGCAGAAGAAGTCAAAAGCCTCCAAGACTTCTTTCGACCTGATCACCCTCACTGAGAGGGATCTCCATGACATATGCGATACGGTGTGGGATGTAACCGTGAAGGCCTTACAGTAGTTCAGGGAGGAAAATTAGATGGTGTTGGGAGCCCTCCGGACACAGATACAGGAGTTGCAGGTGCGCACTCCTTAGGCTGGTACTCTATTGACCAGCCTCGCAGTAGGCGCAACCGCAACAAAGGAAATGCTATGCAGCTACAGAACCAACACTATAATGCTACCAGAGGGGGCACTGGTTACAAAAAATGAGGCTAACAGGCCTATGGTCAGTGTGCTAAAGGGAGCTTGGATAAACATGGTTGTGCTCCCTCAAGAGACGCTCTATGTTCTGCAGGATGGAGTGACCACAGAACTACGGGCCAGGGAGGGCTGCGCACTCCAGGTGATGAGCGAGCAACAGATTAATATGGAATAACTAAGCCTGCAACACGACAAGGTTGTCACACAGAATAGGCAGCTAGTGCAGGTGGTTGAGGAAGCCTGCCAGATGGTCCCTGAGTTGGCCATCGCAGTAGAGGCGTGCATTCGAAGATTAGTAGCAAGGGTGCGCAAGGAGAAAGAGGAGATGGCTAAGGTTCAGCTGGAGCTAAAACTTCAGATAGCTAAGCTGAAATTAAAGGCACAACCTTCAAATCTGCTGGAGGTGAAAGAGCAGTGCACCAACACCATTACAGCAGGAATAGTGGAGATCAGTAGTGCAGTGAATGACTGCACCAAACTTTTTGAAGAATCGTTCGAGGTCCTCACCACTCTTCAAGAGTACCCGAACAAACAACACACAGAAATAGAGGTGCATGAGCTGCAGAAATACTATCATGATATAAAAGGGACCGCGCAGATGGTGGCCCTTACGCAGAGGCTTGCACGGATGCAGCAGACAAAATCACTCAAGGAGTAGATAGACATTGCATGACATAAGGAGGTTGTCTCGAAGACACATGTACAACCATGGATCAATGAGGTGTTCATCATTACAGCCTCGATTGAATCCAAGCTCGCACAAATACAGGGAATGCACGAACTGGTGCAGGACAGCAATTCAACTATATCAATCTTTGAACAACACATCCAGGAGGTACAGTAGGTAGCGGCTGAGTGCACTGTCTATCTTGTAGCAGTCTAGGCAGAGTTGGGAGGTATTCATGCGAAGATCTCCACACCTATAGAGTGACTCGAGAGCAAGTCATGATTTTTGTGTTGGGGGTCTGTTGGGCACGGGATCCCCCAAGGGATGTTTTGGGGCTTAAAGCCCAGATTTTGGTCAAAAGATGTAAATTTGATGTAAAGACTCCACATTTTGTGGGCGCAGAGCGTGATGTTTGTACATGAGTCATAGGGTTGTTCACCCTTAATTTTTTAATGTAATGTCAGCTTTAGAGATCTACCCATGCCCCAGGTACCATGGGATTTTATAAATAGAGCGAGGCTCTAAGTTGTAAAAGGAGAGGAGAAAGGATCTAAGGATGGAGAATTGAGTCTTATATTAAGTGTAGATTTGAGTCTTTGGGTCGTAGAGTAGGAGAAGGCTCTATTGTTGAGTTTTCAAAGGCCTAGTAGTCTGCAGCTGAGTGCGTCGACCCCTGCAGCTGAGTGCACAGGGCAGGTTGAGTCTGTAACCATTGAAGCATTAATAAAGAGAAGTTTTATACCATTCCTGTTTATTCATTTACTATTTTTTGCATTGAATGTATTGGGTTAAATTACATTTTTTTTGTTTATATGGTGCACGAACATACATGATTGTGTTGATTAAGTAAATGTGAGATCAATTAGTTGTTTACACAAAGTTAACTAACATATGTAAGAAGATAAGTAAGATATGCAGTGTAATTTGGGGAAATAGTGCAGATCATTGCCATAGTAGCACGAAAGCACCTCAGCCCCTAGTGAGGGCTGCGCGAAGGTGGTTATAACAGATCATGAAGGTATTGTAGGTTAGGATAGTGCACGAAGTGATCTGTGCAAATGCATTCACAGTTGGACTAAATCAACCCCTCAGACATCTCGAGGGTGCAGAAACGCGGTTCCAGCATCCCCCCCATACTGCTTCGGGTGAGACTTCGGTTCACGCACAGTGGTATGATGCTGAAAGGGCCAATAGTGTAGTGATTCGTTTGGCTAATTAACTATGAACCTGGGTCAGGCCTTAACAAGCCAGCATGTCATAGTCCTCGGCTCCTCTTCCTCAGCTACTACAGTTCTTTGCTCATGAATAAGTTACTTTAATCATGACACTATCTTGAGAGTGTCCTTCATGTTCTTCATTATTTTGATGATGATAGGATAGTTTACACCAAGAGGGGATATGTGTACATATGGTCTTCCGAGAGTTATATCTAGTCTTCACTGTGTTATGAAAATAGCTCAAGAAAAGATAGAAAAGATAGATCAACGCCTTAGAATTCAGCCTCTTCAAAGGGGCAACCTCCTTTACATTACATAAATGAACAATTCTTGGATGATACAAATGACAAAACCTCCTT
>APFE030799739.1:0-19645 GCA_000404065.3 Pinus taeda
TTGCATGCCTTGCCCTCAGGTAAGCCTTCTCGCTATTGAAATTCAGCGTTCGGGGATTTCTCTGTCTTCCTATCAAAATGGAGGAGATGGGTTTCATCTGTCTTCCATATGCAGGGTTATGCTGATACACCAGATGTTTCATTGACCTTAGCATCACAGAACCCAAACATGCACCCAGCTTCTTCTGGCCGGGCAAGAAGTGTCCAGTCGTTAGGTCACACAAATCATACAAGGACAAGCTCACACGGGTTTACTACATCTCTTGACCTTTCCGAGTCACATACTTTTGTTCACAATCCCAGCTGTTCCCTCAATCCAAACTCCATGGAAAATTATGAATATTCTGTTGGTAGTCACCCTGTTTCTCAAGGGAATGATCAGTCATCTCATGGTAATTGGCAGGTTCCCAATGCAATCGAGCAGGCATCCCCTGTTAACAGTGGATCAACACAGGAGAGGTGCAAACCAGGAAGGGACATTTCTCTGTACCAGAGAGTTCTGCAGAATGGGAACATGCAAGGGAATCCGTCTTCTCAGGGTATTTTGGGTGGAAATAACCTAGATAGGAATCCCTTTGGCAATGAAAGAGGTGCTGGAGACTCTCATTCTCAATTTAGTTATCCAACGACATTGGCACCACGGACAAGGAGTTTGGATGAAAGCCAGGGAAGAAGTAATGGCAGTGAAAGACAGTTTAGTTTTCCAAGAGATTTACCAGAGAGAACTAGACAAGAGGCGTGGTCTTCACCATCACAGAGTGTGAGTTCACGGGAAACGAGATCAGTACAACATAAGAAAAATGACAAGAACATGTCAAAACCAAAGGCAGATGGAGCTCTTTTGTTTCAAAGGGATAAGCATGGAAGAGATGGAGAACAATCCATGCCAAGAGACATTATGATGGCTGGCAGGATTCTCCTTGAGATTGTTTCAGAACCAATTACTACAATGGCTCAAAAGTTTCAAGAACTGCCAGACAACATCCTCGAAGATGTGAGGGAGTACTTATGGGATCTAATTGGAAATAATGAAAATAGAGATCAACTTGCTAATTTTCAGAAAGCCCTTCAAAGGAGGAGTGATTTAACTTCAGATACACTACTAAAGTCTCACAAGAAGCAGTTGGAGATCTTAGTTGCCTTGAAAACAGGAATTCAAACGTTTTTATGTCAAAACAATCTCCCAATAACTGAGCTAGCTGACATTTTCTTAGATGCCAAGTGCAGGAACTTGGCATGTAAGAGTCAATTGCCAGTGGATGACTGTGAATGTAAAATTTGTTCTCAAAAGAGTGGGTTTTGCAGTGCATGCATGTGTCTTATTTGTTCGAAGTTCGATTGTGCCAACAATACATGTAGCTGGGTTGCCTGTGACTTCTGTTTACATTGGTGTCATACAGATTGCGGGATTCGAATGTCATATATCAAGCCTGGCCCCAGCATTAGAGGAGCACCGGGGACCATGGAGATGCAGTTCCACTGCGTTGCATGCGATCATTCTTCTGAGATGTTTGGGTTTGTGAAGGAGGTGTTTAAAACATGTGCCAAAGACTGGAGTGCGGAGACTCTTGCCAAAGAGCTTGATTGTGTCAGGAGAATTTTTCAAGAAAGCAAGGACTCTAGAGGGAAAAAATTGCGAAACAAGGCTGAGGAGCTGCGGGCTAAACTTGACAGCAAAAACTGTGTCCCTGTAGAGGTCTGCGACAGTATTTTGTTATTTTTGACTGGTAAGCATCGTGAGCCTGCCGCTGAGTTTTTGAATTAATTCTTCAAATTTAATTTAAAAGCAAGTAAAAGTACTGGGAAAGGAATTCGGGTTCAGAAGGAAAAAGGGGTTACTTATTTATTATTTGTTGAAATATTTATTTACATGGTTAACCAGAAATCAAACACAAGTTAAATGATAGCCATGGAAACATTGTTCTAAAATAGAAGGCTAAAATGTATGAAAGATAAGATTTAGAAAATAAAAGCATTTAATTTTAAACTTCAGACATTTATAATATTGATGCCATTTCTAATATTGAAGGAATAGAAATATGAATGATAAAACAAAAGTTCTTGAAAATGCAAAATCTGGATTGACGTGAATACTGGAGGATTATCAGATGGATCTAATGTAACAACCACGAGTTATATTTTTGTGGAAGCATGTACATGGTACTTTGGTTTATATAGTTAACTTTTTTGTTTGCTTTCTGCTCGCATGGAAAATTTGAATCTAGCAATCACTGCTATCCCTTCTGCCAATTTGTAGTCTTAAGGACATGTTTATGTTCTCATGCTTGTTCCTGTTCCATGCAAATGTTTTTGGAAATGAAATATCTTTTACAGAATAGAGCAAGACTACAATATATAAGAGTAGGCATCGATATCACACTAAATTGTCTTCCATGTAATACAAATGGTAATGGCCTTTCATCCAAGTACCTGCATGAGTGGTAATAACAACATTGATTATAGGTATTTGTGCTTTGTTTATAGTTCTGCGCAATTCGCTGCATGCTCATGTTAAGGGTTCTTTGATTTCTTCCACTGCAAAGCTGGTTCTGGTCATAGGTTTGCTATTATGCTCACTGGTTTTTGCCTCTGCTGCCATCATCAAAGCCAGGGCTTTGAAGAAAAGCAATGCTTCCATTGCAGGTTCCTATGGTTACATTGCTCTAGGTAAACAATCAAGCTTATCTCCTTGCCTTTAATATTATTTCAATGTGAAATTTCAATGCCCCCTGTTTCTCTGAAGAGAATCAATTAGATGAAGGCTGCTAATGGATCGAATGCTTATATGTAAGTTCTCATACAATATTTTTCTTGTGTTATTTTTTCAGAAAATGCATACACTCTGAAAGTGGATGAAAAGAGTGATGTTTATAGCTTTGGAGTAGTGCTGCTGGAACTAGTCACTGGTACCATCATCAAAGCCAGGGCTTTGAAGAAAAGCAATGCTTCCATTGCAGGTTCCTATGGTTACATTGCTCTAGGTAAACAATCAAGCTTATCTCCTTGCCTTTAATATTATTTCAATGTGAAATTTCAATGCCCTCTGTTTCTCTGAAGAGAATCAATTAGATGAAGGCTGCCGATGGATCGAATGCTTATATGTAAGTTCTCATACAGTATTTTTCTTGTGTTATTTTTTCAGAAAATGCATACACGCTGAAACTGGATGAAAAGAGTGATGTTTATAGCTTTGGAGTAGTGCTGCTAGAACTAGTCACTGGTAGAAGGCCGGTGGGGGAGTTTGGAGATGGTGTAGATATTGTTCAATGGGTAAACAAGATGACTTAACTCAACCAAGGAAGGAGTTTCAAACATTTTGGATGAGAGGCTATCTTCAGTTCCTTTGCACAACGTTATCCACGTTTTCTGTGTGGCAATGGCATGTGTTGAAGAAAATAGCGTAGAGAGGCTACCATGAGAGAGGTTGTTCAGATGCCCAGTGAAATTCCAAAGATCAAACCTTTTGAAAATCCCCTACCTGCTTCAGAAGGAGATGAATCCCCCCAACAAGCCGGTGCTGCGCACCCTCCTGATCTCCCCTCTATTTGAATCCATTTTCAAATTTTCATTGTTTGGATACATGGTCACTGCGAGTTAATATTGTCAAAATCCATACACAGAATATCAGTTAGCAATCGCCACCTTAAAATTCTTTTCATGAGGGTGATTAATTTATTCAGATAGCAATAGCCACATCTAAAGAAAAGTAATTGCACAATGATTCAGTGCAAGATAGCAAGGATTTCCATAGACCAATTATCTATTCTAGAAAAATTCAACAATTTCAATTTAATAATCCTATTGGCCTCTCTTTGTACCTTTTGGGACAATTGCTAGTATAAATGCAAACAATAACCACTTATTTGTATGGAAACTCAAACGACATATTTTCATTTTTTTTTATTCTATCCCAAATTCTCATACATAATTACACTTAGAAAAAACATGACCCCTCCCTTCATGTGATAAATCCAAAGTTAATATAAATGCAAACACTAGTTATTCATTATTCATTCGTTTGGAATCTTTGAATGTTATATTTTCAACTTTTTCATTCTTTCTAAAGCATTTTTTCATTCTATTGCAAATTCTGACATATACTAGGTATTCACTAGTCATTTGTTTGGAAACTTAAACGCCATATTTTCAACATTTTTATTCCTTCTACACAAAATCTCATACATAAAATTAGTTACTATTAATGAAATGTATTGCATAAGGTTATAAGATGAAAAGATAATCTTAGTCACTAGGAAAGAAATTTATTGCATAAGATTATAAGATGAACCAATTAAGCATGAGACGTAATGAATGTAAGAAAATGAGTGATGGAAGGAGAATACATGTATTAAGTAAGATTATTTTTAAATGTATAGTATAATTTTTTATTCTTCCATTTAATTGTTTATAAGGAAAGGATAAGTGTTGTGTAGTATAAAAATAAAATTTATTGCATAATTATATTTTAAAAAAATATTTGTGACACTATAATTAATATTTGTGACACTATAATTTTTTGTATTTCTCTAGATTTATTTTACTCCATATAATGTTATATATACATGTTTATAATAAAGATCGCATACATATTTTTCTAATTAGTAATATTTTTATTAAGTGACTAGGATCGACTAAAAAACCTTTAATAAAATGCTATGGAAAACTAGCTAATCTAATGAGTTAATCAATAAATATTATCTTCATCACCTTTAACAATTATAAAATTCTATTTAATTATTTTAGTAAAAATAAAATCTTTTATAATGATTATCCTGATCACCATTAAATATTTATGTAATTCTAAGAAAATGTAACATATATTTTTAAATAAAATCCATCATTTTATAATAATTTAAGATAAGAATTTATAAAATTAACACTTTACTATTTATTATTAAAAAATCTCATATTAAATAAATTTTAACGTTCATATAATTAATATGTAATATATTTTAAGGCTTTGTCTACCGACACCATAAATTTTTCTAGATGGTAGATTTCTTGCCAAAATCAGATAATTTTTTTTCAAAAAATCAGAATGTTGTAGTTTTTTAACCATTTGTTTTTATGGTGGAAATGGATTCAACACCATCACAAAGCCCTTGGGGAACCCAAAATCCTGAAGTTTGATAGATGTAACCTAGATTTTCAAAAATTTCTACTAGATCCATTATTTTCCAGGCTAATTTGTGGGCTATTTAGACTACAATATAGTTTAATATTTACATGAATGAGATCATATCCCAGGAAGATTGTACCTTGTACAAATGTCCATAAACAATCTAGTCTCCTATAAAGCCAAGTTGATCTCTTGCATTATAATCAAGATCTATAGATAGTTGATTATATCATAATTACATTGATTTAGAGATCAATAAATTGATTGCAAGAGCTTGTTGCTACTCATAGAATTATATTCTCACCACGATAATGCAGTCGATGAGCTTTAAAAAATATGAGAAAATTTGTCATTTCACTCATCCACAACATACACTAACCCTACAAGTATATATTTGCAACATAACACCAAGAAGTTGCTAAGTTTTCTTCTACTAATATGTTAAATTTATCAATATCACTTCTATGATTTTAGATGATTTTCTTGATGTTGCACCACTATTTACTCTTTCATGTTGACATGCTTTCTTAGTTCGATTGTGCTGAATAACTATGCGTATTGTAAATTCATAGAATGTTCAGTAAATTTTAGAATAGGATTTTTCTTCTCATCCTTATATATATCTATATATATATATATAGATATAGATATGTGATGATAGTAATGATTTATACTTGAAGCTCATACATGATCATTAATTTTCTCCCTATCAGATACAACAAGGTGAGAAGATAAATAAATCTCAACTGCAAGATGTGACTATACTCAAGAAAAATTCTATGGAATGATCAAAATATCTTCTTGGTTGTTTAAGCTCATTGCTAAGAAGCGATCCATCCAAGGTGAATCTTTTCTCTTGTAGGAGGCTTGTCATTTAAGCATTTATTTGAATGATGAGTATTTTTATGACAATGATTACATGTGTGAAGATCAAAGCAATGATATTTCACATGGCCAACGCCGTCACAATTTTCACATCTGCAAATTTGACGATGTTGTTGAAGAGGAGCGGGATCTGAAATAGGTGAATATGAGCCATTTCAAAGAATCCAACAATATGAAACTAGATTGACTTGGAATAATATGGGATGTAAGAGGAAAAATCCTCATTTTACCCAATACAAGTTATTCTTTTATTTTTGACAGCTTCCTCCCAATGTCTGATGATGAGCTTGGGAAGTGCAGCCTAAACTTGTACATCTACATGTAAATTTTCTCTTACATTGGTAACTGAATCAACCTCAGCTTCAACAAATTGATCAGTGTCTTGTTTCTAAGTTTCTTTGGAGGTCAGAAGTCGAAACATTTATTTCCATAGTTTTATCCAAAGTAATAATTTTCAATCGATGTTTCGAGTCGACACCAGGACCCATCATTAGGATGTAAAATTGTTTGATTAGTTTATGTCTACTAATGGGAGTCTGTTTGAACCTCAAATAGAGGTTTTTTATGAACAAAAATTGGTTCCCAAAGATTTTTTTTTGTAATTCATCTTGTTGTAGTTGTGATTCGAGTTCTAAAAACTCAATATCTTTTTGTGCATTTTGTAGAGAGGTTCTAATAATATTAGCAAGAGAGGATTTGTTGATTGTCATTGTGCCATTAATAATATATTGTATCAATGTTTTCAAGAACTCTAATACTTCACCAATTAGAGCCATTTTCTCAACAAAAAAATCAAGGCTCAACAATCCTAGAGGAAGTTGTGGCAAGGTTAGATAAACCCCAACTACTGAAGATTCCAAAAATGAAGAATACAAATTGTGTATCAAACTATCATTAAATATATAATGTAGGCATAAATGTCTCTGGTATATTTGGAACAAGTCAAATGCCACCACATAGAACTAGAGCATGGCACATATGTCTATTGGGACAAAATATTTATAGCATAATTAGAACAACACAACAGGATGGAGATTTAAACATTAAATAGTTTTCCAACTACCTTGAATCATTTAGTGTTGTGACCCAAAGACTTAACACCATTCCTCAAGTCACTAGTTCAAATCCAACAAGTTGGTCTAAACTTCACTATTGTGTCCAAAATATTGACATCATTCCTTACTAGATTCATGTCGGGTTCACCTACACCATGACGCTTTCTGAAAAAATCATCAATGTCAGGGTAGAATGATGTTGAATGGGTCCATTAAACATCCTAGAGGGTTTTGCACGCGAGGAGAACAATTTGAGACAACAAAAACTACACCAACTTCACCAAATACTCAACATTCGCCAAGATTGAAGATGCTTTCTCACCATTACAAAATACTTTAATCTCCTTCGAGCAGTGAAGTCCCCATGGTGTGCTTGCCCATGACAGAAACACTTACTCGATGGATGCTCTCCCACTACAACCATGATGACGTCATCCTCTATGAATTATTTCTGCACTTTATGATCATCGGTAGCATCAACAATACACATTGGGTCACATGTAGGGACTGTAATGAAAATATATAGAGTTATATGCGAAGAAACTACAAAAGCATGACCAAGAGAAAGTGTAGGTATTCAATATTATACAACACAATTCAAAGCTTGTGAGAGAAATATGACGTAAATAAGAGATTATAAGGTATATAACTGAAGGAATCCAATGCGAAGTTCACGCCTTGTGTATATTTATGGGTTACCATATAGAGTAAGGATACCAGCAATTCGCACCATAGGATGCATGCAAGTTGATGCACCAGGGTTTCAAGGCAATATCATGACTTTATTATGAAATAAGAGTGTCCAACACAACAGGAAAGGGTTTTTTTTGTTTGGCAGGTAGATCCAAAGTAGGGAATGGTCTAGGATGAGTTAATAAAAGCACAAAGTGTTAATTCTGTAGTGTTAGGGCTCTACGGAAAATAAAGAGAGGTTCATAAATGCTTATGCCAACATATTTGATGGGTTGAGAAAATAGGATTTATTACACAATAGCGTAAAAAAATGCCTACCTTGAGAATGCGGGAGCATAGGCAACCTAAACTAAGCACCTCGTGGACTTGTGTATTTGATACCATGTTGATACCATGTTAAGCACTCACAAATGGCACACACGATTAATGTAAACATGAGATGTATTTTATTCACAATGATTTACATATGAATAGGTTGTCTTATGACTCTTGGTTTTCATATTTCAAGTGGTACTCCAATGACTGTTCATATTTCACTCCATAACTCTTACTAAATTAGGTGTCCAACACCAATAAAAGCTCTAATTACAACTTTACACAATTGCATGTTCCATGTTACTCTCTAAATTACTTTTGATTTCAAACTAAATTGATTGTATTGTAATTATTTTAATATTTTTTTCTTACTTTTAGTATGCATTTATGGTGCCTTTTTTAGAAATAATTTAAAATGTATTAAATGAGTAATTAACATTTAAGTTCAAAATTTTAATCATTTATATTCTTCTTTATTGAAATTATATTTACGTGGATAGGGTTTTCTACTTTAAAATAGAGTTTCCATAATTCTAATAATTAGCATTAATTAGTAGCTGGATGATAGGGATTCAACCTCTATGCAATATTATAGAATATTCATAGTGGTATACATAAATCAATGTTTTTTATTTATCTCTAAAGCAATTATGCCTTTTTTACACTGTTAATTAAAATTTTAATCAAAATAATAGTTTACAAACAAGTGACATAAAGTGAGTTATCGTTTTTAGAGCATATGATATTGATAAGCCATGGTATTGTAACAAAGCTTATTTATTGATTAAAAATATCCATGATAAATTGGGGTTAAATATTCATGGCTATTTCTTTTTAATGTATATATGTTTAACTTATAGATTAATTATTTTTATAACTAGCAATTGCATCACATGTTGCAAAAGAAACGCCATAAGGCAGTAACATAGGAAAGTGTAGCATTAAACTGTTACTCTTCCATGATGACAGTGAAAGTGTCACCTACAAGATTTGGAGGGAAGATCATGGATATGGTTGATACTCAAGAACAATTCAACAATTTCGAATATGGTAAGAGCATGCAAAAGATTCAAAGCTTTGTTTCTCTATTGTATAAGTCACATACAAAATAAAACAGAAAAAATAAAAAAAGTGAGTAAATTGAAATCATAATACATATGGTCTTAGAGTTGGAATCTCACTGTTTTAAAGGATTTCATAAACATGTTTCTCTACATTTGCAAATGAAAATTCTATTAAACTTATTATCATACATTAATGTGTTTAAGTCAAGTCAAAAGAATGAAAAATAATTAAAGTTATTTTTTCCAAACATGTTAATTCTATTAAAATTACGAGCATACATTAATGTGTTTAACTCGAAAAAAAGAACTTAAACTAAACAGATCTATATGTATTTAACTAGGAAAACTCTAAACAAAATTAAAGATATCTAATTAAGCTAATTACTCGGGCTATTTCTTTATTGAGCTATACATATAAGAGAGATGTATAATTTTTTACATATGATATTAAAATAATTTCATATTTATTTTTGATATATAAAGATATGAATATAGATATAGGTATGAAGTGAGTACAAATAAAAAAAATCCTTATATTATTGATATTTTGTTATTTTCAACCTTTAAGATAATATAATTCCTTCAACATAGGTACATAAAATTGAAAAATTTTAATAACAAAAACATAATTAAATATTAACCATTTTATATAATATAAAATAATTAAAAATAAAAAAAAATATTCTAATTTAAAATATTCTAATGTTATGTTAAGATCTATAATTATCTTCATGTTTAACATGTAGTTTAAACACACGTAAACAACTTATATATGTTACTAACTATTAAACTATCATGTGTAGTAAGGCATGAAATCCCTCAAGATTACAAAACCTCCCTAGTTGTTTTTAATCTAAAATTATTATAAATGCAAACTACTTGATGGGCATACTTTCATTTTTTTATTCTATCCCAAATTCTCATACATAATTACACTCAGAAAAAACTTGACCCCTCCCTTTGATGTGATAAATTTAAAGTTAATATAAATGCAAACACTACTTATTCACTCTTCATTTGTTTGGAATCTTGAATGTTATATTTTCAATTTTTTCATTCTTTCTAAACGATTTTTTCATTCTATAGCAAATTCTCATACATACACTAGTTATTCACTAGTCATTTGTTTGGAAACTTGAACGCCATATTTTCAATTTTTTATTCCTTCCCTACAAAATCTCATACATAAAATTGATTACTAGGAATGAAATGTATTGCATAAGTTTATAAGATGAAAAAAATAAACTTAGTCACTAGGAAAGAAATGTATTGCATAAGATTATAAGATGAACAAATTAGCATGAGACGTAATGAATCTAAGAAAATGATTGATAGAAGGAGAATACATGTATTAATTGAGATTATTTTTAAATGTATAGTATAATTTTTTATTTTTCCATATGATTGTTTATAAGGAAAGGATAATTGTTGTGTAGTATAAAAGTAAGATTATTGCAATTAATTAAAAAAAATATTTGTGACACTAATAATTTGTATTTCTCTAGTATATTTCACTCCATATAATGTTATATATACATGTTCATAATAAAGATCACATACATATTTCTAATTAGTAATATTTTTATTAGGTGATTAGGATCAACCAAAAAACTTATAATGAAATGCTATAGAAAACTAACTAATCTACACCTCATGAGTAATCAATAAAGTGTTATCTTCATTCCTTTTAAACAAATAAAAAATTCTAATTAATTATTTTAGTAAAAAATAATCCTTTTATAATATTAAATCATGATCACCATTAAATATTTATATAATTCTAAGGAAAATATAAATATATTTTAATAAAATTCATCATTTTACAATAATTTAAGATAAAAATTAAAAATTAACACTTTACTATTATTATTAAAAAAACCCATATTAAATAAATTTTAACATTCATATAATTAATATGTAATATTTTATAAGGCTTTGTCTACGGACACCATAATTTTTCCTAGATGGTAGATTTCTTGCCAAAATCTGATAATTTTTTTTTCAAAAAATCAGCATGTTGTAGTTTTTTAACTGTTTTTTTTTAATTGTGGAAATGGATTCAACACCAACACAAAGCTCTTGGGGAGCCGAAAATCCTGAAGTTTGACAAATGTAACCTAGATTTTCAAAAGTTTCTACTAGATCCATTATTTTGCAGGCTAATTTGTGGGCTATTTAGACTATGATATATTTTAATATTGACATGAATGAGATCATATCCCAAGAAGTCTATACCTTGTACAAATGTCCATAGATAGTCTAGTCTCCTATAAAGCCAAGTTGATCTCTTGCATTACAATCAACATCTATAGATAGTTGATTATATCATAATTACATTGATTTAGAGATCAATAAATTGATTGCAAGAGCTTGCTGCTACTCATATAATTATATTCTCACCATGAAAATGCAGTCGAAAAGCTTTGAAAAGATGAGAAAATTTGTCATTTCAATCATCCACAACACACACTAACTCTACAAGTATATATTTGCAACATAACACCAAGAAGTTGCCAAGTTATCTTCTACTAATATGTTAAATTGATCAACATCACTTTTGTGATTTTAGATGATTTTCTTGATGTTGCACCACCATCTACTCTTTCATGTCGACATACTTTCTTAGTCCCAATGTCCTGAATAACTTTTCCTCAGCTATCAATTCTAAGGAATCCCATTAATTGAGGAACGTGTATAGGCCCACTTTACTTGTCTCACATCTTCACTCTCACTTAGACAATTATTTTGGCACGCTTATGCATTTACTCTATCGGTTTTTGAAGGTGTAAAACAAAGGTAAGATAAATAACTAGTGCATGTAATACATTTAAATAGATTAAACTTGTTTAATTCTTATGGTGAATATACATTTTGACATCTTCTTCTTGCTGTGAAGAAGATCACATCAGATTGTTGGCTGAGGATGTGAGTATATGATCAAGGGGACCCAAGCTGAAAACAAAAACTAGAAATGACTCGCTCCAATGTTTACATTAACATCTATGATGAAATATAATCATATATAAGTTTTGATGTAACTAAATGAAACTATGAAGACAATACCCATAATGCCATAACCCGTGCATTTCAATATTTACTGAAAATAGGATTGCAAAGCATACTTTTACGTAATGACTTCTTCACTGAGGCCCTTGGGTTTCTTCTACATGCACAAACCATGTTGAAACCTTTGGACTACCACTTTTCATAGTTTTGAGGCTATGACACCAATTTCAATTTGCTTGTGATTTCTTTTATATTGCTAGTCATATAATGAGGTTCATGTCGAGTTCCATGCATAGAGGAATGGTACCCTTATCCACTAACTAATAGGGCATTAAGTGAACAATATCTATGTACATGTATGTATCTTAGTCATAGAAAATCTTGCATTCCTATAACTTGTTGTCATAGGCATGCAATGTCATCACATGACCGTCCACAATCCACACCAATAACTCCAACAACAACCATAATTGTATATGATGTCAAGTCCTCATTGTATACTTAAGAAGTATGAGGTTTATCTCATGCCTAAGGATATAATTGTCCAACAATATATTTAGTTGATGAATTAACAACAACATGGAATAAATACACAAAGTTCGCAACAACATATCTATGACTCCCATAATAGTATCAGTAGGGGTTACATACAACAAAAATGAGTAATTTGTCGATAGTCCTGAATGCCCTCACTAGATTTCAATCCAAAATTCATTTAGCTTGAAATAAGAGAATGAGAATTAGGCATTTACTAAGAAAGAAACTCTTAAATTTTCAGTGATTATTTGTATCTCAATCTAATATCATTGGACAAACACATTCCTTAGGTTTAACTACAAATAAACATTATAATACTAATCAAAAGTTTGTATTTGGGTATGTCATGTTGACAGCTTCATGTTCATGGGTTCATCCCATAATGACAAGCTTACATCCACTAATCCGTCAACCTTTGCAGTGAAATTTAAATTCACACGAATCCCTTACAATCTCATATCCTTATGCGGAAAATCATCATCCATTGTAATCTTTATTGTTTCCATTGTTAATATGTTAACGTTGCATTAAATCTGAGAAAATTGTAAATATAAAAATAATATTCTAATAGTAGAAATGCATGAACCTAGTCTTAGAAGAGCTCAACCCTAGTCTAAGTTGGAGGTAACACATTTATTGCAACATTATCCAAAGGAATGGTATACTTTATTCCATAGGTATTTATTGTTTAATCTTGTCAATATCAAACATATATCATTGCAGACATGGTTATAGTTTTTCATGGATTATGTGGTATATATCAGCAAGATCATATATGAAGTCTATGAGTTCTATAGGACCAAGATTCATTGTTCCAATATATATTATATATATATATATATATATATATATATATAAGAGAGAAAGAGAGAGAGAGAAGAGAGAGAGAAAAATACCCCAATAACACCGTCATAAGGAAACTCATGTACTTCATTTCATATTTAACTTCATGGAACAAAACACTAGAGAAAATCTCTAGTGCAGGTCCATCCCTTGGACCATTTCTTACTGCATAATATGTATAACTTATATATAGACCTATCAAGAAAATTTTAACCCTACTGGAATCTTATGATCATGAGGAAAATATAAGCAGTCCATTCATACAACTACCACATACTATAAGTAGGCCAAAGGGTTTTCTAGTGAAGCGATCTATGCATCCTCCTCATGTAGATCGAATCTCAACACTAAGGATTCCTTAGATTGAATCTTAACACTAAGGAGTCATTATAACATAAAATGTCATCATAGTAACTTTGATGTTCAAAAACCATCAATCTCTTAATTATATATCTCTAAATATCAACAATTGGACAAGAGTCACCATATAGGTAACACTCGGGGGAAATGTGTATCCATATCATAGTAGAACTATATATGCAATACCATATACAAAGGATATAAAAATATGTCATAAGAAATGAAATTGTTATAGCAATTACTCACATTCCTTAATGATATACTCAAAGTTCTTCCACAATACTAAGAAAATTTCTAAAGAAGCCATCATCACTTCCAAAATCACATATTCAAACAGACAAGTAAGTTGTAAAAAATGAATTTGTTTCATAAATTTTAATAGAATCATGTGCTCAATCTAAGATATAGTTCTTAAACTCTGAAGCCTCTTTTTGATTAAAAACATACTAAACTAATAATATATAGCTGAAGAGAAGGAATTTAAAAACCTCTTGGCACAATTGTTACATAATAAGTTGATGGAAAACTTGTATAGTAGTAAATGTGAGCTTTTAGTACGTCCATATAAAATAACTAAAGAAAATCCTGTAGATTCACAAGCTCATGCAATGTACTAAAGAAAAATACAAGAATCTACTTCTACTTTCAAGCAGCAGAAGCCAATAGATCGATGAAAACAATATGTAAAAGAAGAAGGTAATTCAATGGCGCATAACAAAATATGTATCTAGGGAAAGCCACTCTTCAAAACCCCGCTATCTGTATTACATATATAAGAAATATGAGTGAAGATACAAAACTTGTTCTCACTAGAAAAATCCCGCACAAGTATGCTCAACTCTCTCAACTCACAAGCTAGCTCTAGGCCAACACTTAGCTAATTCTTCAGCTCTCCAAGCTCCTAATCTCTTACATTAATTCGTACGATGAATAACCCATATTTAAAGGGAAATCATGCTTCCAAAATTGTGCAATCCAGACACATCATCAATCTTTGATGCATGCATGATATTTACACTCCAGTAAACAATATGACTTATAGTACACTACCTCTACACTCTAGTATTAGCTGGGTCTTTCTCAGAATCAACATACATGAGTTTCTCATGAAGGAATCTTCAGTTAAATAGAGTAGCAATGGTGGATGCATTAGTGCATCAACTGACTATTAGTCCTCTATTAGTTCCAAAAACAATTTAGAACTAATTTTACTGAACTTAACTCAGCAAACTAAGTGATCTAATTTCCAACTCAATTTAAACTCATACTGGACCCCTAATGCTTAAAGAGAACATATGCATGACTATAGAAAGACTTCCAACTCAAAATTCTTACGTTAATTACATTAATTAAACTTAATTAGATATTTACAAGTTGCTATGAGAATAGAATTCGATTTTAATTCTTAGTTTAGTTCAAGAAAATTTAAATTGGAATTTCTTGTTGCCATTTCTCAACACATATTCCCAACTTCCCATATTTAGCATCACTTCTTATAGAGATATTGGAAATTTGGTACCACCAAGGTCTAGATAAAACTACATATCTACTAAGAATTTTACAACTTGGCACCCTGGTGTTCTACCTTAACCTGATACCATTCACAATGTTCATTTCACATTCACCTATCAATGGAATACTATTGATATCTGTTCAGACACCTATAACATAGTGTGCAATCTTCAAAACCGAAACATGCCCAATTAAGTAATACAAATATGCCAATTCCCAAAGTATCACAATACCACACTAGGAAATGATTGTTCATTTGCATGCCAACCTAGGAACACTATGAAGTATGGAACTTTGTTCCATTAACCCTATTTTTCCTACCTTTTCTGACTTTGTTCCCAACTCTTGGGTCAATCCCTTTAATTAAATACCTTGATCATTATGCACTAAATTTCTTTGAGCATTAGCTAACAATATCGAGACAAAATGGGTTAGCAATTTAGGAATGGAAATAAATATAAACGTGTCACAAACATCAACTCGTTTGCAATATGAATTTATTATATTGATATCAATGCTTGTCAACTATTATTAACATAAAAACTAGAAGGCTTACTTAACAAATAATAAAATAACTTGTGCATAAGTTTAAACCATAGCAATCCTTTCTCTTTGTGACATAGATTGTACTTTCTCTACCAAAGTCAACTTGCAACATCTATATAGAGTGGTTCAATGTTCTCCAACTAGGGTAAGTGAAGATATAACAAATAGAAAACAAAGAAGCATCAATATATCCATGAAACCTTTTATCTCAGGTGGGTAAATTTCAAATTATGAGACATATGACCTTCAATAAGTTAAATATCAGAATTTATAGATTTCCCAATCATATGAAACTCCTTCCTTTAGTGGCACCTAGGACGGTCCAAATATTTGGGAATAGTTAAAAATAATGTTCTACTCATAGCTACCCAAACCTAGAAACTCTTACATCCATGTCACGTTCTACGGCGTTGCGTAACCCAATATCGAGGAAACAAATTTTTTTTAATCCAAACATAGGCCATTCTTTCGGCAAAAGGTCATTAATGTTCTTGTCAACCCAAAGAAATTTCCCTGTAATAGGTGGCCATACTCATTAGAATATGTTGCAATTCCTTGCTACCTCGTGAGATATAGTCTATGTAATGAATCCCTTAGCGACATGTCATCCATACAATGATAAACTTCTATGGCCATCCCTAGCACACCCTGAAGCTTTTCTCTAGGCCTCCCTCAACTAAGGTTTTGTGTTACACATGGGGAAAATGTGGTAGAAAGGGATTTTGGAACCGGGTACGTGGTCTCAGGAAAATTCCCAAGGGT
Organism: Pinus taeda; assembly: GCA_000404065.3. Classification (NCBI taxonomy): domain Eukaryota; kingdom Viridiplantae; phylum Streptophyta; class Pinopsida; order Pinales; family Pinaceae; genus Pinus; species Pinus taeda. The sequence continues at coordinate 16,697 of APFE030799739.1, forward strand.
TGGGAGTGGAAAGGGATTTCTCCAAGAAGCCCCCAACAAGTGGGTGGAGATAGGAAAAATCATCAAGGTATGATGAACAAATTCTGAGGCGTCCAAGCTTGGAGGTTGGGTCATGTCATAGTAACTCTTCGTCTCATGTTTACCTTGGCAGGCTGGTGAAAGTTGGTAATTGTTGGGGGGGGGGTTACAAAATGACTAAAGAGATTGGCTTAACATTTTGTTAATATAAAAAATATATTCAAAATTGAATAACAAAATATAGGTGGAACGATAACCAAACTAATTGCATTAACGTTATCAGGTTCTATAGCAAGTAGGTCTTCTCTCTCTCCTCTACTGAGCTCTTGCAACAAATGATGAATCACTTCTAATCCAAACATAGCCGAAATTGAAATGCCCTATAAGTATTTGCAATCGAAAATGAAAAAATGAAAGGAAGGGTGTACATTAGATTTGAGATAAGTAGAAATAGATCAAGGTTGTTGAATAAATTTACAAAACAAATTAACCAACAGTTAATTTTCAATGGCTAAATGAAATGAAGGGTGTACATTAGATTTGAGATAAGTAGAAATAGATCAAGGTTGTTTAATAAATTTACAAAACAAATTAACCAATGGTTAAATGAAAGGAAGGGTGTACATTAGATTTGAGATAAGTAGAAATATATCAATGTTGTTGAATAAATTTACAAAACAAATTAACCAACTACTAATTTTCAACGGCTAATTTTGGGTCATGATGCATCCATGCTATTTATTCCTTCTTATCAGTTGATTTCTCACCTTGTCCTTAGGATGAAAAACATTAGTTGGTTCAAAATGTCAACCAAATCCTAACGATGTGATTAATATGAAAGACTCATATCAAAATCTTAAGCTTCTCAGAAAAAAATGAAGAGAAAATAATAACAATAAAATATACCATTAAAAGAGAAGTGATGTTTAATCATCTCATCCATCCTTCCTCTAAAATTGTTCTGCGTGGGGATCTAGCTGAGATTGATGCGGTCTAATGACATGTATCAACTACACTGTTCTTGTAGACGAGCCAAGCAATTATGACTAAATGACATTGACTACACGTTGCTTGGAGACCAACCAAACAGTTACGACTACATGACCAGGCTTGGAAACCAACCCAACTTTGCCTATGAAAAGCAATCTGCGATCCAAGCACTCAAATCACCCAATTGTATGGAAATACAATTATTTAATTCCAATATGCTTAATAGGTGAGGAAATAAACAATTTTTAAATTAACTATGTTATTTTTAGACTTGAAACTAAAAATTTATTCAGATACATTTCATATTATCCATTAAACAATGTATTAAATAATTTATTTAAAAATTAAAATTCCTTCGACCCAATTCTAACATAAACCTTTTATATAAACCCCTTTTACTATATAATTAACTTTTTATACAAATAAATTTAAAACAATTTTTTTTCAAATTTAAAAACCACCCATTTGGAAAATATATTCATACACATTTAGCCCATATATTTATATCCATTATATGAAATTTCATGTATCCAATACATTTATATCCATTATATGAAATTTCATTTATCCAATAAAATAAAAGCAAATTCATCTATTAACTTTACTAAAATTTAAAATTTTATTTCAACACACCCGTTTTAGATACTAAAAGTTGGATTCAACTAAACTTGAACATGGTCAACCTCGACGACAACAACGTGACGCATAATATCCAACCAACAATAGTATATTAAACTATGTTGGATACTGTTCGCAATCAATAAGTAATTAATAAAGTCTATTGCCACATAGTGGTCGGGTGATCAGTGTAGTGGTTAAAGTTTTATGAATGTGGTTATGGTTTAATGGTAAAGTAGGGAGGTTTAGTATTTTTAGGTTTTGTGGTTCAATCTTTAGTAAGATTATGTATGTGAGCTATTTTAAGTATTATTTTGTTAGTTAAAGAAAATGGGGTGTACTTATTGTTACTAAATTTTACAAGTATTATTACTTTTGGTCAGAGGGTGGTTTCGGTTCCAACAATAGAGTGGAAATTATCTCATTATGGGGTTGCTATTCACGGTTAGTTGGCTTAAGATTTCCAATCTACATATTTTTGGGGATTCTAAAAGATGCTTTAATTGGATAAAGGGATTGTCATGTTTCCAACCTCAATTCTAAAAGATGCATTGATTGGATAAAGGGATTGTCATATTTCCAACCTCAATTCTAAAAGATGCATTGATTGGATAAAGGGATTGTCATGTTTCCAACCTCATCCTCTGACCTATTGGATGAAGTGCATTCCTGAAAAATCCATTTCAGCACATTTATTTTAATCATATATACCAGGAGCATAACCTCATCGCTGACTTACTCTCAAAAAAGGCATTTCAGCATCCCTGGAATCATGCCTTATACAATACTCTCGGAAAGAAGCATTTCAGCATTTGTGGAGTCATACATTATACAACAGACTCCAAATTTGATTTTGACACTATTCCTACCTATTATTTTGACACTATACCTACCTATTATATTCGTAGGTATACAAAATGGATCTCAAACTTAATGAAAAAATAAAAAGGGGTATAAAAATTTTTAATGAAAAAATGGATACCTACAATATCCAGTGAAAGTAGTGGTCTCTTTAATTGGGAAAGTGTATTGGGTTCATGTTGGTAGGCTATTAAATAACGTGAGTTTTAGAGGTATTTTCCAATATGTAGTCAAATTAAGGGTATTGTTTAAAATACCACTAACATACCTGATATGTGATAGGTTCATTGAGTGAAGCCCCATGCATATTTTACATTATAACCCTTAGCAGATTAGGTGTCCAACATTCCCCCCTTCAATCCAAAATGGTGTATATGAGTCCAAGAAGAGAGATAAAATACAAATATACAAAAAACGGATAGCAACAATTGGTTGAATGTGCTTTCAGAAATGATGGTATAA
>APFE030799745.1:0-27079 GCA_000404065.3 Pinus taeda
AAAAAAATTAATTAAAAATTTTATGAATTAAATTATCAAATAAATAAACCTAAAAAAAATAATAGGTCAATTAAGCAATTAAGGATTAATTTAATATAAAATAAATAATGATAAATATTAATATAAATATAAGTAAAAGAATGATAATAATTAAGTTATAATCATGTGTTGGCTCTTATATTAGGGCTCTTTTGTTTATTTATACCCAGGCGCCCAGCTCTTTCTCTCAAATAATCTTTTCATTCATCTTATATTTCTGATTTGTCCTGATGATGGACCCCCTTTGGGGTTTGAAACGTCGGGAGAATGAAGTTGAAACTGTGGACAATCCGGAACTTGAAGCTACAATAGATCAAATTTTTGCTAGAAGATAGCAACATTTTCCCAATATCTTATGTTCTTACAAACAAATATGATAATACTTACAAAAATAATATGATGATAACAAGTATAAATAAATTCTCCTTTTCCTTGAAGTAATATAAGTGGACTTTTCAAAATAAAAGGAAGACTACAAGAGAGGAATTCCACAAATGCAGATATATTGTAGTATATAAAATCCAAAATATAATGAAGTCAATTAATGGAGTAATTTATGGAGAAATCAATGGGCTAATTGCTTGTTGTTTGTCTCCTAAACATGGGAGTTACAATTGTATGTTTACAAATACACTGTGATACATTCACACTTTCCAATTGTCACCTAGTATTATTCTCACCTCTTCCTCCTTTCTTACAAGGAATTGTTCCCTAAATTAGCAAAACAGAAACCAGTATGTCTTCCCCCACAAGGAAGCCACATGTTTTACATTGAAATGGGTGGTCGTGATATTTATTTGGGCGATGAATGGGTAAGAACACTAGGACCTATCACCATGATTTATTGGAATTCTAAATGAGTTTTCAAGAAAATGGAAATTTCTACATGCACAAACGTTTCAAAGCAGCCACTAGAGAAATAATCAACTATAATTGTATGGAAAATCTTCTGAAAAATGGCCACTGGTTTGAAAATGGGTATATGTGAAATGTGAGGGAAGACATATTGGCTTTCTTTTTTCTATTTGAATAGGCGAAAGACATGACTATTTTTTGTACGTCCTCATGGCTAACATGCTATGGGTGTTTTTCATGGGACCATTGGGTCCATCAAATATGTTAGCCAAATTTTAGCCCAACATAATGAGTGTACCAAAAGAAATTTTTTAAGAGGGGCTGCAAGTAATGGTAGAGTTGGTGCACAAAAAAATAAGAATTAGTTACTTTAAAATGACACCACAATAATCAATGTTGCACAAGTCTTTTGTTGAGATAGGTCTCCTGTAACAGTGTTGGAAGGCCCTAGATATATTTTTTCAATTTGAGGCGAGTATAGCTACATTGATGAAATTCTAAAAATCTTGATACTAAGAAATATGTAGGAACTCTGTTACTTATATTTTAAAAGCTATGGTTTATAGGAACAAGCTAGGATTTTTAGGGTACTAAGGATAGAGAGTGTCAAATTATATAGCTCTTAATATACATATTTTTTCCATCAATAGTACTCAATCGAAGAGAGTAAGTGATCGACTCAAACACAAGAAACAATTAGGAAAATTAGGCTATTTTTTCTAACAAGAATGACAAATTTGTAGTCGTAAAGAAGCAATTTTGGCATGCCAGCAAGTCAGTTTTTCTTATTTTCTATGCTCACCTGAGTTTGACTAGGATACTACAACAAATCTTGTAATAATTATCTTCATAATGTTATCAAGTTATAAATACACATTTTTAATGTAGTGTAGACAAAAGAGGAAGATGGAGATGCAACTAAATATGATAGTAGGGATAGTATTTATATTGTGGTAGAGAGTTTTGGCATCTCCCCAATAATGGATGATAGTGAAGAGTAATTCCTAGATCCAACTATGCAAATAATTTCCACCAAAGATCCACTTCGAACTTCAAGGTTGATATTCCGAAGAGTGGATTTGGATTCCTCTTCATACCAAAAGAAAGTAGTATTTTCAACTACAATAGTAATCTCTTTTCCAATTGGTAACCTTTTGATTTGCTCAAGATCAAGATCCATGTTGGTCATATACTTGTCAAGTCTATCCAAGGACACCATTGCTTGTGAGATAGATATTAAATTCTGAGGAAAGATCCTAATGGGTTCTTGAATAATTTTGAAAATAGATGTTGCATTGAACACCTTCCCTACTATAATTTTTTATCTTACAAAAATGCATGTAGTGAATGTCAGTGTTGAAACAAATGAAGGCATGTTCCATGTAGTGAATGTCACTATTGAAACAAAATGAAGGCATGTTCCATGTAGTGAATGCCACTACTAAAACAAGTGAAGGCATGCTCCATAGAGTAATTATATTCATTGAAATAGAATACATAGTTTTATAGAACCATTTATATTTATAATTCCTAAAATAGTCTACACATGTTTGGAAATGGTATTCCCATGCTTGAAGATTGATAACCCTCGTATAATTCAAAAACTCATTAGTTGTATGAAGATCACACATTTTCATTAATTGGACCTGATATCTGATCTTTCTCTTGGATTGCCAAGCTACAATACCCATTATCAATGCCATGCGAACAAAACCACACAACATAGAAATGCCAAAAACCCAAAACATGATTGAAAAAGAAACCCCAACTTGTAGAGGCATCATCTAGATGTAATGCACCTACAACATTGTATCTGAAAGATGTTGAGAATCCAAAACCATGAGCTTTCCTAGAAGATCTTCAAAATCTTAAACCCTTCCTGTATAAATTTGTGATTAGAGTATACCTTATTAGTATGTCCAACTTATAACATATAAATTTATACTAATGGGAACAAACAATGTCAATGGATTTTCTAAAAATGGTATCAATGTAAGCACAAAGCCTTCATAAGGAAATCTTTGATCTCTAGATGTAAAATCAACAATTTTTAGTATAAAAAATGTGCCAATATACATCACACATTTTTTTAATGATCGGGGATGAAGTGCAATAATTGGCCAAAAGCATCGAAGCAATATAAGGCATACAGGTTGTTGGTGTTACACCATGTCATTAAACCAACTTGATTTAAAATTTTCAAACATATTTTTAATGCTATCACCATGTGTCAGTGTAGGAAAATTTATCGATTCCAAAGAATTTATGTAACCTTTGTTCAATACATGATTCAACCATCACCATGTAGCCCTTGATATAATACCTTTCATAGCATAAGGGGTTATTAATTCTTTCTGAGTGCTAGGATTCAGAGTGCTATCATCCAGAAGAGGTTCACATAATTTTCTTTTTGTTTCTTCAATAATAGTGATTCCTGTAGTCCCTTTGAGGGCTAATGCTAGCATAAATCCATGGGTAGGGAACATTATTAAGGAAAAAGATCATGAAGAGGGAGAATACTATATGGATTATGAGTTGTGTATGTGAACCTAATGATTGGAGAGATCAAGAATACTGTATTCAGAATGAAATTCATAAGCCACCAAAGATATAGAGACTTTGGATATGTTGTAGCTTTGAATTTCTTCTCATGTCCAATTGACTACCCCAAATAAAATCCATGAAAGTGCTTGTACTAGTGTTTATATTACCTCATGGATAGCAAATTTAGTTCTAAGGACTAGTATTCCAAATCTCCAAATGCAAAGACCAACATGCAATAAAATTATAATTTTTATGACAACTAAAGTTGCTCTAAATTTGAGACTAACTTTGGGGCTTTGGCTTTGGCTCTGACCTTGGAGATTAGTGATTTGAGGAAGTGATTTTTCCTCTGATGATATCTTTCTTGAACACAGTAATTTCTTCACCAAGAATGATAGATAAATCAATAAGAAACCAATGTTGATGAAGATGACAATTTTTCATTCGAAACATGGATCTGAATATCTACTATCTTGATGCTAGGGAACTCTATGCGCCATGGGCAATAATACTCGTGATATCATGTTTTTTTTGTGAATTTTATACTTCTCCTTTGGCTTCTAGGTATCTAATTTCGTCCATACCTTAATGAGATGTCTGTCTAGATTCGCCACAACGATATGATTTTTTCCAAAAAATCTCACTCTCCCCTCCTTCCATTTTATTTCAAATTCATAGGACTTACCACCACTATTAGCACTGCCCTTCTCAAGTTTATTCCTGCTGAGGTTTAAAACCCTTTTCCATCATGAAAAAATGGATTCTACAACCCAATCTAGAACCCAAGTCAATGATCCACACATTCCTCCTGAATTCTAAATGTAATATAAGAGATTATGTGCAGACAAAGAGCAGCGAACCCTCTCCTAGCCTGGTAAGGAAGAAGAGTAGTGTGGAATCTAAGATATTATGCACAGAGAAAGAGCATTGAACCCTCTCCCGACTTGGGAAGGAAGAAGAGTAGCGGGGAAATAATAAGTGTAGCAGGAAATTAAATTTTAATGGGTCGATTTTATATTTTAAAGTAGCCCAAAATTAGATTTTAACAAATTTTCAATTGAGTAGCGGGAAATTAAATTTCAATGGGTCGATTTTAGATTTTAGAATAGCCAAAGATTATATTTTAACCATTTGTCAATTATTTATGTTTTTACTATTGAGTTTAAGTAAAAGGAGGTCACTTGACATACAGGCTATATATCTTATAGTGTTGAAGGCATAGAGAGTGATAATTTTGGCTTGAGGGTATCAATAAAAACTATAAAAGACCCTATTTTGAAAAATGTCTCCAGGATCCATCAAATGAGAGTATAGAAGACATCCTTGATAAAGTATGTTCATATAAAGAGGGAAAGAGGACATGGGGTTTACATATAAGGGGAATATCAACTAACCCTTAAAGAAGTCGAACATATACCTAACTCTATTAATAATTTTATTAATAAACTCAAATTGTCCTAGGTAGCCCATCATTTTTTGGAAATAATGTTATTAATAAACTTTAAGTAGTTGTAGGTAGATCAAAAACACCCTATTAGAAGCAAGTCATAGTTTAGTTTACATTAGTCATTTTTAGTTGTATTACTTATTAGCTAGTTATATATTTTAAACCATGACTAAATTAGTTATTTATGTTAGTTGTTTTTAGTTCGATCACTTAAAATTGCTAATTTTTTTCTATATTTCACTTGAAAAAACTATGGTGACTAAATTTTTTAGTCACCTATTCACTAATTTCTCATTTTGTACTAGTGAATGGATTTTGGGCAATCAACTTTGGTACTCTCCTAACCCTTCACAAGAAAGAACATGTTGTCTAATATCCTCTTTTTGCTAGGGAACTGGTCAGACAATACAATATTGTCTGCATAAATTAAAAAGAAACCAAGAATGACATTTTCTTTCTGGAACAGTAAGATGTGTTTTCCTTTCACATTGAATTGAGTGTGTAAATTAAAAAAGAAACCCATTGTCATCCTTTAAAGAATCATTAGATGTGTTTTTTGTAAAAAGTATTCCATAGTTCATGTAATTTTTGACAAAAATTATTGGCTGATGGATATGTAACTTAGACAAAATTGTATTACATGCATAAGACTAGACTTATGAATTCTAGAGTAAATTTTGTGATGCAAGAAAAACCGCCTAAAGGCAATTTCCTTTCTTTTCATAATCACCTCCCCGTGAACGTGTGGGTTATGGCCCACCTATACAAATCAAAAGTGTTTACATTGGTGGGCTTTAACTCAAACCCGACCAATCACCAAACAACAATTTAACAGATAATTCTTCCAATGAACACTGGTCCCTCCTAAATTCACAAAATCGAACTCCAAATAAAATAAAATCACGTCCATACACTTCTCAGGTCCGCTTAGCAATGGAACAACAATTGAACAGAAATTGAACAATAATTGAACAACAATTGAACAACGATTGAACAACGATTGAACAATGATTTAACAACAGTTGAACAACAATTGAACAGCAATTGAACAATGACCAGTCTCATGTTGACATTGCATGTTCACTTTCCCTTTTTGCACATGTGCTTCACTCTACACCGTTGATCTTACCATTCAATCTAACAGTTGATAGTCACCTGCATATCACAATTTATCCCTGCTAAGATTCATTCACTCATGAATGATTTGATGTGATATTAATCCAACGGTCAGCATCAGTAGTGATCCAATGGTCTGTGGCCCTTCAACTAACACACGGGTTAAAAACAGGCCTAACCCCTGCCATTGACTGTGACGTAAGCGGTTGAAATTGAGATCAACATCCAGGATTTAGTATGACACTTCAACCCTTATCAAGACACCCGTTGACTCCTAACCTCTGTGGTTATGCATTTCACTTCGGTTTGTTTCACTTTAGCTCCAATTCCTCAGGAATTGGACTTCCATGATAAATCTTCATGCCGATTTATAACATTCCAATTCCACACATGCAGATCTTCCCATTTATTGTTCCAGAAGATTATAACACAATTTCTTCTTTCCTTTCGCACTCAGACTACATTCAATGTGGATTGTTGGATGTTACTCCACTCCACCTTGCAATCAGACTTCATCTCCGGGTTTGCTACACATAACATTTAATTCTGATGATCCACACAACATCATGTTCTTTCCCTTCTTCCATATTTCATAATTCGTTCTTTACTTGACCTATACATATATCTATTAAATCCAAACTGGAATCACATGGATTCTACCCAGACAGTAAGTATTTTGTCACTCAGAAAGACTTTTAGAGATTCAACTTGAATTCATTCATGATGGTTTATCACACAGAAACCATAAATTCACAATTACAGATCACTCAGCACATAAAAGGAATGACACACACAATCATAATGAATTCAGTTTCCTCATTTATTAAACAAATGTACATATACAAATAAAAACCTGTTTACAATCTAGCTCTGGCATGATCTGCCTTTACATGGTATGTATCAATGGCCCTTTCTCATTTCAATGCCCATAGGCTCAGAATCCAACCACTCATGTCTGCTAACTCTCTCACAAACTCTCTCTTTTAAGCCTTCTAGGCTTACAAATTATACATAAAGGATTCTGTTAACCAATTTTGGTTCATATCCTGAATAATTTCACCTGAATCCTAAATATCCTAATCTAATCCCTAAAATAATGAAACTAACTCCTAGTTCCTCTAACTCACACACTATTCTTTAAATCTCTTTTAACGAGAAGATTTCATTACAATATTCTCACTATTATACAACCCTCATAAAAACATAGGAAAATAAATAATTAATCACTCTTTAGGGAATCAGGTTCCTTAAAACACAAGACCCTATGCTTACTAAAACGCAATGGTTTTTCTGAGCAGGATGCTCCTGCATCAGACTCCCCAGGTAAGAAAACTTATGACCTTCTGGTCATAAGTCTGGTTAATTGATTCCACCTAGATCCCACACTTTATTTTGTAATCTGTCTTTGCTTATCAGTTGTTCTCCACGTCTCCATACCTTATGCTGTAATGCTCCACTTTCCATGCTTTCATAGTCTGTTGTTGTCTTGCTCTTGTTGTTGCTTCTTTCCTTTCTTGTTGTTGTCTTCTTTTGAGACACTTTCATCATTAACCTTCTTACCAACTCAATTTCTTTGTCCAGTATATCCTTCGTCTGCTGGTTGCCTTCAACTCTTAACTGCTGAATTTTAATTACTACCACCCTCACATCTGTATCCTCTTGTTCACTATTGTCTTGGGCCCTTTCAACTACTGCCATATTGTCTCTCAAGATAATTTTCTGCTTTTGTTTACTGTACCTGTCAACTTCTTCTTGACTGTCACTTATGACAATTTCTTTGTCATCCTTCATCAACAATTTATTCTGGATATTTATCCTCTCTTGTTCTAGCTTTATCCTTTGAAGGTCTAACTCTCTATATAACTCAATGATTTTACTTGGAATAAAATTTGGAAATTTTACACAATCTCCCATGTCTTCATTTGCTATTGACCAATCATCAAATGGTCCTTCTTCCTCTGCTAAATCTTCCTTAACATCTTTTAGTAGATGTTCTTTCTCTTCTTCTTTCATTTGGTTGTCCACCTGTGCCAAATATGTTCCAAGATCTACAATAAAATTTGCAATCATAAGACAATTATAATAATAAAAAATATAATTCCTTTGTACCTCTTCTTCCTCTGGCAACCTTTTAGTACGTTTCTCTGATCTTTCCTTTAATTCCTATGTCAGCACATTAGCATGCTAATTCAAACTCAAAGAATCCTTGAGACTATTGACAAGTCTCTTTTCCACACCATCTATTTTAATGATGCCTCTCTGCACTTGTTCACTATAGTGAATTGTTTCTTCTCCAGTCTCATTGTCATACTCTACTTCAAAACTTTCATCTTTTGGAAGGTATTCTTCCATGTTTTTGACAACTTTAAAAGACGGTCTATCTTCTTTCAAAACAACAACCATACACAAATTATCAGTTTCAAAAACACAGGACCTTATGGTCTCATTTGATGCTTCAGTCATCAAGTCTTCTGGTTACTTTGAATCATTCATATGATTCAACTCCCCTGTCTCTTCATACTTTCAAAAAGTAATGGTCCATGTTCTGTTTCACATACCAAAACATCAAAACCTTCTCCAGTATTTTCCTTTTGATGTAGCTCATCTCTTTCGATCTTCTTTGTCTCCAATTTGACATCTATAATCTGTTTAAGTTCCCTCAGCTCCTTTATTAACTTCATATTTTCATGTTGATTCCTCTTCTCTTATAGCCTCTTCCACTTCACTTTCTTCCTCATGACAACCATATTTCTGGTCCTTCTCATTTCTCTGCAACATTTCCATTAATACTTCAAGCTAAACTTCCATCTCAACCATTTCTTTATCATATTTTTTGTCACTCATTCTCATGCCATTTTCCTTGACATCTTTCTTATTTTGTCCTCTGTTGTGATCTCTTTTAGAACCTCTGTTATGACTGTCACTGGTCATCATCCTTTCCATCTCTATGAGTTCCTCAATCACTTTACTATGAGTTACGCAAACCTCTGCAACAAGAAGTTTTCTGTGTTACCACTTACCTCACCAAGCTTTCCTTTGTACTTGGTCTTTTGGCAAGTACATGTCCTCTTTCTGGAACCTCCTTGAGCATTTTCCTCTGCTCCTTCTAGGCCTCAACTCATCTGCACTTTAAGAACACAAGTGTCCTCTCACAATGAAATACTAGGTTTTGACCACCTCTTCTTTCACTTAGAAACTCTTACCAGCTTCCTTCATCCCTTCACAATTCTACCCACATCCTCTATGGAATTGCTTTTGTGAGCTGCAACAAAACCCCTGCAATAACAAGTGTCCTTCTTGCTACATATGCTTTACTAAGCTTCTCACCTCTGAGATTAGTTTATTAGCAGTTCTCTGGTTCTTTCCTCACGAACCAATTGAGCATTCCTTGCTCTAGGTTTTTGCAATATTCTCACCTTCTTATGCTGCTATCTTTGCAACGATATAAAAACCACAAACTCTCCAATATTCAAATCAAATTAAAATAAAACATATCATCTCACCTTCAAGATCTTTGCATGATCTTGTTCTACCATTCACCTACACTTTGAATGGATTGTTCTTTTATTCATCCTTTAGCTGTATCTTCAAACTCTGCTACTTCAAGAACTTGCAAAAGTCCCTCTTACAGTTTAGCTACTATAATCATGCTTTAAATTCTCACTCATTCGATTTCTACTAATCATTAGACAAACTTGTGTACCATCACCTGTCTTCAGGATCTCACCACTCCTGTAAATCTGTTTCAGCGGATCTTCATGCTTCCACTGTGCAAATTTTCAACATTCACCTACTATTAATCAGATTTAGAATCTGATTCTTTCTTTCAATCTCCCAACTTTATCTTGGTAAAGCTCTAACTGTCAGTAACAATTACTCCTTCAGTGAGTTTTCTTTCATTGTTTCGTTCTTGTTCTGAGTTCTTCAAAAACATTTACCTGTTCCTGCTCTAATACCAAAATGATGCAGGAAAAGCTGCCTAAAGGCATTTCTCTGCTTTTCATAATCACCTTCCCGTGAACCTATGGGTTGTGGCCCACCTATACAAATTGGAAGCATTTACATTGGTGGGTTTTAACTCAAACTCGACCAATCACCAAACAACGATTTAACACATAATTATGCCAACGAACGTTGGTCCCTCCTTAATGCAAAAAACCAGACTCCAAATAAAATAAAATTGCGTCTATACACTTCTCAGGTCCACTCAACAATTGAACAACAATTAAACAACAATTGAACAGCAGTTGAACAACAATTATAATGCAATTGAACAAAAATTGAACACAATTGAACAACAATTGAACAACAATTTGAACAATAATTGAACAACAGTTGAACAACAATTGAACTGCAATTGAACAAGAATTGAACAAGAATTGAACATCAATTGAACAACGACCAGTCCCACGTTGACTTCCCACATTGACTTTCCCTTTTTGCACAGGCACTTCACTCTACGTCGTTGATCTTACCATTCAATTTAATGGTTAATAGTCACCCGATCATCGCACATCACATATCTCAATTTCTCCCGAGTAGGGTACATTCACTCATGAATGATGTGATGCGATATTAATCCAATGATCAACATCAGTAGTGATCCAACGGTCTGCAGCCCTTCAACTAACACACGGATTAAAAACAGGCCTAACCCCCATCGTTGACTGTGACATAAGCGGTTGAAATTGAGATCGATGGCTAGGATTTAGTACGACGATTCAACCCTGATCAAGACACTCGTAGACTCCTAACCTCCACAGTTACGCATTTCACTTTGGCTCCATTTCCTTAAGAACCAGACTTCCATGATAAATCTTCATGTCGGTTTATAACATTCCAACTCCACATGCGCAGATCTTGCCATCTATTGTTCCAAAAAATTATAACACAATTTTTGCTTTCCTTTGGCACTCAGATTACATTCAACGTTGATCATTGAATGTTACTCCACTCCACCTTGCAATCAGACTTCATGTCCTGGTTTGCTACACATAACATTTAATTATGATGATCCACACAACATCATGGTCTTTCCCTTCTTCCAGGTTTCGTAATTCATTCTTTACTTGACCTGTACATACATCTATTAAATCCAAACTGGAATCACACGGATTCTACCTAGACGATAAGTCTTTTGTCACTTAGAAAGACTTTTAGAAATTCCACTTGAATTCATTCATTATGGTTTATCACATAAAAACCATAAATTCACAATTACGGACCACTTAGCACATAAAAGGAATGACACACACAGTCATAATGAATTCAATTTCCTCATTCATTAAACAAATGTAGAGATACAAATAAAAACATGTTTACAATCTAGCTTTGGCCTGATCTACTTTTACATGGTCCATATCAATGGCCCTTTCTGATTTCAATTCCCATAGGCTCAGAATCCAACCCCTCCTATTTTCTAACTCTCTCACTAACTCTTTCTTTTAAGCCTTCAAGGCTTACAAACTATGCACAAAAGGATTATCTTAACTAATTTTAGTTCAGATCCTGAATAATCTCACCTGAATCCTTAATATCCTAATCTAATCCCTAAAATCATGAAACTAACTCCTACTTGCTCTAATTCACACACTATTCTTGAAATCTCTCTTAACGAGAAGATTTCATTACAATATCCTCACTATTATACAACCCTCATAAAAACATAGGAAAATAAATAATTAATCGCTCTTTAGGGAATTAGGTTCCTTGAAACACAAGACCCTATGCTTACTAAATTGCAATGGGTTTTCTGAGCAAGATGCTCTTGCATCATTCTAATATAGAGAAACGCCATCGATATAATTTTTAGAAACAAATGCATTTGGATGATTATATTTGTAACATAATTGATAGTAGGATCAACCCTTGTATTTCTTTATGGTTCAATATTTATTTTCAGAGAAATATCTCTTTTTAATATATGCATGACATATAAGTATGAAATTGGTTAATTATATATTAGTTATACTTGCATACATGATAATAGATGTATAAGCACAAAGTTATATATATTTGTAGAATCTAAATTAGTAATGTGGGGGATGAACCTAAATAGTTGATAGTAATAATAAGGTGAATCCACCGATGCTAAATTCTTTCCCATAAATGCAAGGAAATCTGATTTTATGAGAATCACTATGAATTACTGTAAGTAGAAGGGTTAATAAAATTAGGGTTAGGAAACGTGGAGTAAAGTAGGAGTAAGAAAAGGAGTTGTCTATAATGCGACTTTTTGGAGATTCTGGTGACTGAATCCTGCGGAAGAAATTGAGGTTAAATCTTGATTTGTTGCAGTTAAAATGGTTTTTTAACTGCATATTTGGATTCAGCACCCTGAAAAACCCCTGGGACCCTTCGATTGTGCAGAAACTAGCTATCAAACTTGCGATTCCAATAAATTGCTGCCGGATTTTGACCGGAAAAACTGACCGAAAAAGCTTTCAAAAAGTCGCATTATAGACAACTGCGTAAGAAAATCTCACCATGTCTTTTACAATAACCAAGTATTAATGATTATCATACAATGAATCTAGTAGGAATTGATATGGAGTAAACAACATTATGCTTATAACCCCAAAGTTGGAACCTCCATAGGTATAATAGGATACAATGATAACTATATGTTAAATATAATTTTATGAGCCTATAAAGACCATTGCTCCATAAATGGTGCACCAGTTAGGGGTTCAGTTTAAGTTTGCTAAAGAAATTTAAATCTAAATAGAAAAGACAAAACTTATACATAATAATCTGATCAAACAACAACACAAAAACCAACTCGATTTTGATCTAACTGTTGCACTTCAATGTGGGTGATGTTGGCATTCACTCCTCTGGACACTGATGCATGCAAATGGAAATGACAAACAACAAACCCAACTCCGGAAATTGGATTCTATCTGAGGGTGTAGGGGATTTGAAAATGAAAATGGAAAATGCTAAAGAACAATGCTACTCCGAAGTTGTGGATTTCGTTCTGAAAGTCCAGGTGATTTGAAAATGAACAATCTCAAGAGCAAGGGTGTATGAGAATAGAGAACATGGAATTCAGAAAAGAGAAGGCGTGAAGGCTTACTAGACTGGTCCACAAGTTCCCATTAATTTGCCACAAAAGTTTATGGGTTTCGGCAAGAGTGTCGGTGATCTTAAGTTGATTGCAGATTCCTGGAATATCCTGAGATCCTACAGATATGGGTGCGGTCAAAAAATTGACTGCGTCCATGCTCATCAGATACCAAAATATTCCGGGAATCTACAATCAACCTAAAAATGGCCCAAAAGTGCAACTGAAAATATTTTATTTTTGAAGGGTAACTGTGACGAAGTTGATTGCGCCAGACCAGAAAATGAGACAATGCTACTGGAAAACAAAGATACAGTTGCTCGCGGACGAAGACAGAGTTGGTGGCAGATAGAAATGGGAGAAATGTCTGTCTAGGAGACAGGGCCCACGAGTTTTGAAGTGGGTGGAGGAGTTTTCGGAGGAATCTCTTCGGTGACAAATCAACGCAAAACATGAAAGTTGTTCCGTCGACTCGTGATACTACATTAAATTATTTGTATCCAAATATTGGGTTTTTTGTTAGGGAAAGGACGAAAAATTCGACAAATAATGGTTTTGTGCTTTGAGCGAGAATCCTAAATATGATTTAGTTAGTTTGCTATAATATCAACACAATTGTCGATAGCAACGGTACAATGCAACAATTCGTTTAATGATATTTAGGCCGATAGGCCTTTCTTTTGAAAGGGACCTTCGTCGTCCGTTTCATTCTCATGTTGACACGTGGCGTGAGATTCCTTTTCATTCCTGACTCTGGCGAACTAGGCAATTTCCTTAATATTTATTGAGGCCTGAATCCAGGGTTGACACCTGTCGTGAGCGGGCATTCATGGTCTCCTTGCGTCATGGTCTCAACCGATAATCTTTGCAACCGGCGCGTTCTATTGCCCGGGTCTCGCAAAACCTCAACTGAACACTGTTATGCCAACGCCTTTCTCCAAGAGCCAGAATGTGCACATTCCAGAACTCCTCGACCTCCCATTGCGCCAGAGCTCCTACGTTTCATGTCATTTTTGGAAGCTACTGGGTCATGAACATTGACTATGGCTTCAAGCTGTTCGACATTTTCAGTACTTGCAACCCACGCCCGACAATGGCTTCATGCTGCTGGGCTGCTCCAAGGCCTCCCCGCTCTTCGAGGGCTTCCCCGACAAGCACCTCCCCTATCACAACATGACACGGATGGGCTGCGACGCCTTCTACGACTGCCCTTCTTGGGTTGGATTTGGCCAGAAGAGCAGAGTCACCAGGCCCCCACCCTGCTGTGGGATCCCTTATTCCTCCATTGGCTCCCTGAATCTCTCGCACCTCCAGTGCTACTCTTACGCCACTGTCTACTATTCATCCCCCATCAAGGTCGCTAACCGTAGGGAATGGTCATATGGGATTCAACTCAACCCTTCACTGCCAGAGGATTCAGACTTCTGCAGATCCTGTAAAACCTCCAAGGGCGTTTGCGGTTACCCAAATGGAGAAGATAGAAGAGGTAATGTTACCATTTTGAATGATAGCTTCATCTGTTTTGTTTGTGCTACATGACTTTTTATGCAGCCATTAGGTTAGCATTACTGAAACCTGATATTTAGCGCACACACGCCCTTGTTAAATCGCTTTCGAAATGATACTTTCATTCCCTTGGACTCTAGGTTTAGGGCTTCATATACATAATTTCGTATGATTTAGGTTAAAAGCGTTTTGTGCAAAATAGGGTTATCTTAAGAATGCTTAAATTTGCAATTAGGGCATGGGATCTCTGGCGAGGTCATGAGTTTAGTCTCACCCATATGGCACGAATTTGAAAGGGATGATTGTGAGAGCAAGTTCCCAGAGATTTTGGTGAAATAGTCACCCAGTATATAATCCAGAGTTCCGTCTTTGATCCAGAGTCCTCTTTGCTATACAGTCATATGGAAAAACAGTAGTAACAGTTTTACATGTTTGGGTTTTTGAACCAATAGATGCTATGTACTCTAAAGTCCTGGTGGTGAGATGCCCATGTGTTTGCTCATCTGTCACTATGTGCAAAAAAATACACTTTTTAATTTATTTAAATAATCATAATGTTAAAAAAAATTGAAGAATTATTCATCTTATTTACCATATGGAGCGTTGTGGAGTGCTCTTTGTATGCATTTTCCACAAATATTGTGTGTTCGAGAGTCTGCTTCTGTTAAGAAAATGCCCGTTGGCAGAGAATTAGGTTTTGTGAATTATTGCAGAGGAGCGGGGCCTATGTGTGCGCAATTTTAGAGCACTAGTCTTTGATTTCTTGCAGGACTGCAGATATGAAGTCACTGTTTTTGTCTACAACTGCAAAGAATTATTGGATTCATTATGTGTGTATGCTTGTACAGGGTTAGGCCATTAGGGCATATACTTATTGTTACATCTCTTCTTGTGCAATTGTAGGTTTATTTGCAACAATTTTGGAGAATGATGGAACCTGGGGAGGAGCAGTTCGATTTTGGGGATGAAGATTTTGGAGTAGTTGAGCAGAACAACATTTTTCAGACAAATCAGACAGTTGGTGTAGCTTGGGGTGATGATGATGAATGTGATGATCTTTACAATGATATAAATGTGAGTTTTATCCAGGCACCTGTAACTGCCTACCAGAGCACCAAGCAAGAGAGTGTTGGGAATGGAAGGGCCCAGAAAAAGTTTGAATATGGAGTTGAGCAGGCTACTGGAATAATCTCAGAGGAAGGTAGAATTGGTGAGGCTTTTCCTGGTAGTGTGGGGTACATCAAACATGATGAAATTAATAAAGTCGAGCAAGGAGCGATCAGTGGCAATACTTTACTGTGAAGTACAAGACAATCAGGCGGAGATGGAATCCCTAAGTGTTTTAATGTCAACACAGTTGAAGAAGATCAAGATTATGTAAGGGGATATGAACAACAACAACCTCAGGAATGGTAAAAGGAAATGCTCCTTCGACTGAGGACTAATGGGTCTGATTGTGCCTGCAGCCTTGCTCCCATGTATATCAAGGAATCTGTGTTCTCAGCAAAGGCATTAAGCATAGAATGCCGGTACCCTGAACCTGAAGGGTCCCAGAGAGTTTATATTCTCAACTTCAACATAGTAGCTTCAAAAAAGAAAGCCCGAAACATCTAAAAAATAAAAATAATCTAATGATCAGAGTATTGCCAAAATTTCAAGACAAAAAGTTTTTCTCTCGATGCCTGTAACAATTATTTGTCTGTTTCCTCGAATCCTACACAAACCACCCTAACTGTATGCTTGCTAAAGGCTTTGATTCTTGAATACTGCATCAGTGGAGCTGAACATGCATCTACACAATAGTTAAAAATTACATTCACTGAAGAAGATGTGAGATTGGACCATGGATATGGTGTTGTGAATTATGAAAGGGGCAGGTCAACTGGCAGAAGGGATAAAGAAAGTACCTATGAAGAAGATGCAAGACCGGACCGTGGATATGGTGAGGTGAAACATGAAAGAGGTAGGTCAAGTGCCACAAAGAATCAAGAGAGAGGATTAAATAGTCAGTGGGTTGGAGCTCCCGAGAGGATATTCCTTGATGATAGGGAAGTAGATTGGAATAGGGATCGCTACGGGGATGGCAGAGATACATCTATATACCAAAGGGGAAGAGATCAAAGCTGGGAAAAGAATGGGAGAAAGAAACAAATTTAACACGTCAAAGCAATCAACGGTCTCAATCTAAGGAAATGAATTATGTCAGGAGGCAACGGCTGGCATCAGGAAGGAAGTAATACACACAGAAATGGTATTTGGAAACCTCCTTTTCCATACTTCTGCTTTCCATGTATTTGATTTGATGTTAAGAAAATAGCATATTTAGTTCACGGTTGGTTTTGTGTATTTGAGTGTCTATCTGATAGTCTTTCTTAGTCAAATTGCATTTTCATTGACAGAATTACAATCTTAAGAGGGTATAAATGAAACTTCTGATGAAGGTGGGATTGTGTCCTGAACATTGCAGAAATGTATGTTTCAGATAGTACCAAAAATAGGAACGCTTCTTGTCTTTGATGAATGAAGGCAATGCTTGGCGAGGTTTTATGAAAGCTTCCTCTGAAAATGCATTCAACGACGTCGATAAATTGCTTACAGGTCTTGTACAATTTTTAAAACGACATTGGAATTATCCCATATATTTGCTTAAGGGAAATTTTCCTCAACATGCCTAGGATATTCGTGCTGTGGGTTTGACAAAGGGCAGACATTTGAAAGAGATATTGTGGAACTTGTCTTTTGTGTATTAGGTTGGGATAAGTCCACACACAGCTAGCTGGTGCAGGTAAGATCAGGACTTGGTCTTCATCAGGAGGTAATACCCAACAATTAATTATACACCACTATTTATTTCTTTTCTCTTATTGCACTAAATGTTCAATTTAAACACCATAAAATGTGAACACGTAATGGGGATAATTGTCACAATTCATTAGTGTATGTTATGGTTTATTTCTACCAAATTATGATCCTTAGTATCTCTAAGTTTTGAATTATGTCTGAACTATCCAATGGTTTTGTTTTCGTCCTCCACTTAGTTATCCAAAAGTTAAATGCTGGCATCTTGGTCTAAGACCTAGCATAGCTAAGTTGACCAAGATGCCAGCATTAGCTTTCAGAAAATCAGTGCTTTGATCCCAAAGGGCATGGATTTGAGAGAGCCTCATGAGAATTTGTATTGTTGAAAGGTGATAGATTCATTTAGTTGATGAAAAAGTTACATTTTCCTGAGAGGCAAGAAAAATATATATACAATTGTGAACTAATTATCAAATATACGAGTTTATATAGTTCCATGGGTGACTCCTTTCGGATTTATATGAAGAATAACAGCTTTTGGCTACCATTGTGTGCTGACAATACAGTAACATAGCAGCCAACCTATATCCAAAATTGTTTTTGAAAGATTTGGAAACTATTCATTTTTACCCTTGTTGCCTGTATGGGTTAGGATTTATTTTTACAGTTCAATATTTTTTCATGTAAATTTCCATTATGTCAAGATCGATTATTCCATTTAAGGTCTTACGGATCCTCAGGGCTTTAGTAATCTATAAAGCCTCAGCCTGCCTTAATTTCTTTTTTTTCCTCCTTCAACACTACGCTGTCTGAACAGACAGCGATATTCATGTGTTTTCTGATACAGAGATAAGTTGTTATTTTTTGTTGTGTTCTTGGTCACAGATTTTGCTTTGGATACTGATGTTACAGTGTTTCCCACGCAGTTTCAGAGTACAATGGATTCAAATAAGGCTGAAATTTTGGGATCGCAAAAGAAGCAACACCATGGTCAAGAACACCAACAGAACCGTGTAAAAGGTACCATCATTTATTTTTTCTTCAGATTGTTTAGTGGCAGTCCAAATCTCTACACAAGCTATTTCTGGAGTGGGTCCTATGCTTGAACTATTCAAAACGAATAGTATAGTTTTATCTTCCCAACGATCCGTATCTCAATAAGAGTTGAGCTGGACTTTGTTTTGGATGTATATGAATTCCTACCAAGTTGGCATTGTATTTAAGATTTTTCTCATCTCGCTGTCAGTGGGGTCAGATTTTGTACGATGGATAGTTACATGGATGGCTGACATACAATCCCTTAAAAGAGAATGAAAAGTTGTTTAGTTTTAAAACATTATTGAGAATTTCAAATCATATATGAATTTAGTTATCAAAAGATTAGAAAAAGTTGAAAAATAATTATTTTAATTTTTTTAAATGTAATTATCATCTTTTAAGAATATTAGATGGTCACATCAGTGATCATCATGTTATATCATGTTATAGG
Organism: Pinus taeda; assembly: GCA_000404065.3. Lineage (NCBI taxonomy): Eukaryota > Viridiplantae > Streptophyta > Pinopsida > Pinales > Pinaceae > Pinus > Pinus taeda. The sequence continues at coordinate 18,862 of APFE030799745.1, forward strand.
GATGAAAGGAGGTAAACTAAAAAAGGGCCAACTTCATTTAACAGACCATGTCAAAAAGCAACTAGATGCAGACCCAGAACATTGCTCCCTGGCATCTTATTTATACTATGGAGGACCTGATGAACATTATGATTGGCTGCCAAGAACAAAAGTTGATCAAGCTGAGGTGAATTTTCATTCCAAATCTGGGTCTTTCTATCATTTAAAGTTGATCAAGATGAGGTGAATTTTCATTCCAATTTCAGATGAAGTGAATTTTCATTCCAATTCTGGGTCTTTCCATCATTTATGATGCTATTTTATTATAGCTTTGCAAGGAAAAACTAAACTGGAAGTGAAACAATATCTAAGTTTATGTGAATTGTAGTTGGTTCTTTTTCCGTCTTTACTGGATATCAGAATCTACAATCAACATAAAGATATAAAAAATAACTAAATTTACTAAACTAAATTTCATTTTAGTGATAAACTTTACATTTTAATTATATTTTTCCTTGCAACAGCGACAAAAAATTAAAATGGAAGTGAAGCAACTACAGGAGGCTATGGATCCATTCAATCTTGAATATGCAACCAGTGGCAATTGGTGGAAAGGTAAAGTGACAATACCTAAGTCATTTATGGTTTTGAAAAAGTATTTTCAGGTCACTTGAGTTAAGAAAGAATTTAACAGAATTCACAGGATTTTATAAGATGTAGCTTGGATGATAATGGTATGTGATTAAACGATTTTGTTATTTGCTATGTAATAATATTCTTTTCTACTAAGGTTTTATTTGCATGTTTCTTGGACTTGCAATTGATCTGGAGGTTGTATTTGCTTTTGTTACAGGTTCGTTATATTATTGAGATCTTGGGTTCAATAATTTCCACTATGTAAGCTTCATTTTGTTCGTTGACCTCAACCAGTTACGAGAATATATTTACATCCCACTTGTGGAACTCTCAGTTATTTCAGGGAAATAATTGAACAAGAAGTTGAAAATAAGCCGAAGAAAAATAATATTATATTATTTTTCACGTTTTGCAGAGTCCAGACTGTTCGAAATCTCTAGGCACACTTCCCAGTGGATGAGTAACTTAGGCTGAGAGTGATAGTGTTTCGTGTGTGAAATTAGCCAGGTGAATGATTATACTCTGCAGATATAATATTTCTAACAACTACTCTGGGCTGTGTAAGAGGTGCAAATAGTATTATTGTGCACATATCTTTTGAATAATCTAAAAACTCTGCAGATATAATATTTCTAACAACTACTCTGGGCTGTGTAAGAGGTGCAAATAGTATTATTGTGCACATATCTTTTGAATAATCTAAAAACTTTACCAAAATTGATTTATAGCTTCCCATCACAATAATATAAACGTACTGATAATATATAAATAGTCTGGATATCTCACTCATACCCATCTGAATACAAGATATTCTATATTTTTTTATGCAGGGTTTTTGGGATGCGAGGCTGTCAGATAATGATATCCATAAGGTACAGATTTCATCTAATCTTCAAACTTAGCAGGGTCCAATGCCGTACTCATTGAGTATTTTGTGTTATGTTTGGAAATACTCATTCAGTATTTTGTGTTATGTTTGGAAACTTTCGCAAGTACAGGGTTAAAGAACACATAGCACTCAAAGGAAGTTGAGCATATCTTGGTATTCGAATCGACAATGAGATAGGCAAGAGATAAATAGCAAATCATACCCCAAGCTTTCAGGAGCATCAGTAGCTTCAGCACCAAAGGACAAGTGGAAACAAAGTCAACCAAATCCCATATTTGCAGGCACTTCTCAGCAGTTAAAAGATAAGAACATTGAACACTTGGTAGTTGAATTTTTCTTCAAGAGATGTTGGTTCAAGACTAAAGGATGTGAAGACAATCTGAAGCATCTTGATGGCATCATTCTCATTTGCAGGGGATAAGATCCCACTCAAGATGTATTCAATATAAGTAAATTTCGACATCAAAATGTAGATCAGTTTACTGGAGTCTTTGTAAGTGATTCTTTGTAAGGTCACTGGAAGTTTGCAATGATGTTACAAGGAACATGCTCCAAGAAGAAATTAAATTCCTAGTGGATGGTACAGCTGAAGACAGCAAGGAACATTCTCTAATGTAAATAATACTTTCTTTGTTCAATATTTTATTTTAATTTTATTCATTCCGGTCTATTGTATTATATTTTATTACAATTTTGTTCATTTCAGTCTATGCTATTTTATTCAATTCTATCACATTGTTTTTCGAAATTATAAAAGTAAAAGTAAAGGCATCTTCCTGTTTTTTGAAGTTAGAAATTATAAAAGCGAGGCAGCTTCCCTTCTCTGCCATTAAAGGTATATTTTGATGCAGAGTAAATATACCATTTTTAAATATTAAAAATTCAAAAATATTATTTAAATGCTCGATCCACAAGTGTCATCCAGCGCATGGATCCACATTAGTAAAGTGGATATAGTTATGACAGGTATATGGTATATGATTTCATATTGATAAAGTATTTCCAGTTAATAGAGGAGTTTAATTTGAATTTAAAGTGGGTGTTTTTCCATTTTCAAATAGATATGTAGATACAGAACAATATGCACAGAGATACAACATTCTTTTATAAACTTTTACTTTGGCATTTTATACTTCTTAATCTTTTATCACATAATATCATAATTATAATCGTGAAAAATTAATTCAACTTCAACCTTTACTTTCTCACCCACCACATACGCCCCATAATGATTATATATTTTCAATCTCAACCTCTCCTCAACAACTTTTTACATATGTCCAAAACTATTCGACAACTTTTTGCATAGGTAAAAACAAGGTTTGACATGATCAAATCAACTTCAACTTTCTTTCAAAGTTATGCTTATTCTTAAAATGCCTTTACTATTAAGATATCGATGTCCAATTGTCAATTTGCAAATTGGGTTGTTTTGGTCATTCCTATGAATCTTTATATTTTATCATTTCAATTATATTATTAATAATTATTATTTTAATTATATTATTATTATTATTATTATTATTATTTATTTATATTATTATTACTAATTTTTAAATAAAACTAATTATAATCACAATGATTTAATTGATTTTATTAAAAATCACATATGAATACAATAAGTATTGGTTTAAGAATATTATATTTTGACTTTCTAATCGCACTATACAATTATGGCTTTCAATGTAGTATCATTCTATATATGTATATTATTCTTTACAAAATATAATAATAATATCATGGTTTCTAATGGAATTAACTTTTTAAAACAACATATCAAAATGTTTTCTAATATTATGTTTTGACTTTTTACAGGATAGCCATGGTGGTTATTGCCTTCGTCACTAGCAAGTTTTGTATATGCTTGGCCATCTATAAAGGTTTCTTGATTTTGGATAAAAAATCAACAATTCCAATTTAATATTCCTATCGGCCTCTCTTTGTACCTTTTGGGACAATTGCTAGTTATATTTACCATTGAACAATATCCAGAAGGATTACCAATTTGGAAAGTATGTGAATAATCGTATTTGAAAAATAAAATAAATGATGTTATCAACTATGTGAATAATATTATTTAAATGTTACTTTATATTTTATTATTTTAATAAAAAATATGGTTGGTAGAAAGTGCACGATGAAAATATAAAGAATTATTCATCTATTTTGGATAGCTGGATTATAAGCAATTTTTTTCAAGTCAATAGAGGGATGTTAAAAATATGATTTTTTATTTTATAAAATTAAAATATTTTTATAAAAAACTCTCTAGAAATTTCAGAGAATATGACTCTCTTATTTATAATCTTTTATATTATTATATTATTTATTATATTTTTTATAATTTTATTTATTATTTATAATTGATATCTACTTCTTAAAATAAGTTTCCACTTCCAATTCCAGATTTGTGTGAATAAGTAATGTCAAGTGTCATTTTTCAAAGAATTCATCACTAAAATTATAATAAAAAAAAATTATTAATATTATTTATATTCTGATGATCTTAAAAGACAATATAGATCAATAGTTCTTAAAAGATAAAAAATAAATGGTGGTGATGGTGGTGGTAGTTAACGTCCGGTTAGACCAAACATTGGTCTATCAAACTTAAACAAACAAATTATTTATTTTGATTTAAGATTTTATTCCTATCCTCAAAAAGCTTGGAGAGAAGCTTCCCAAGCTCACTATAATTTTGACATCGTAAAAGGCTAGGAAGGTCAATATTGTAATAAAGATTGTGAAACTGAGATCTTCAATATTGTAATAAAGATTGTGAAACTGAGATATTCAATATTGTAATAAAGATTGTGAAACTGAGATCTAATGTGGTTGTACGCTGGACACTCTAAGAGGAAGTGGTTTTCATCCTCATGTTCTTATTCGCATATATATGGCAAATCCTTTCCATCCATAGTATTTTAGGAACTCCCGAACAACAAGGATAAAATACAAATAATATAAAAAATTATTTTTTAAGAGAAAATAATATATAATTATTTATATAGTATATATTTTTAAATAATAATTAAATAAAATAAATAATTTTGTTGAATTTTAACATAATCTCACACTTTTTATTTTTTTAATTATATACAAGATTGAATTTTTAAATAATAATATTATAACAATAAATTAAAATAATTATTATTTTATTTAATTATATTTTACTATTAAATAATAAATTTACTATAACATGATGCCCCTTGTTGAGGCGGGGTCTGAAAGTTTCTGCAGAGAAGTGTCAATGAACTTAAGAGGGTAGACCGCGTGAGTGTATGTAATTAGAGTGGTTGAGAACGATTTCATTATATTCAATGTAATACATTATATTATTATTATTATTTTTATTATTTATTATTATTTATATATATATATTATTATACTGATATAATGAGTATTGTTTAAAAAATTTAATGTATTTCTTTTAGGTAGATCCTCTGGAATCAAAAGAATATATAACTAATAATTTAATGAAGTAATATTACTATAAACTTTTAAAGTTATAAAGTTACTATGCTGTTGAGAGTAATTTAATTGTAGATTTTGATTTCTGAAATATTTCAGAAACAAAGATGACAGAAATGGCATATATAATAATTAATTTAATGAGTTAATATAATAATTAATTTAATGAGTTAATGTTATTATAGACTTCTCACCATACAAGTTGGTGAGAGTAATTTAATTGCAGATTTAGATTTCTTAAATATTTTATGTAAGACATAAAGATGATTTACCTAAATAAAAATATAGTAATATGAAAAAAATTGGCTTTGTCTAATTATTACAAAAGTTTTGGAGTTTTTGAAAATTGGTCCAATCTTCTTTTTTATTTTTTAAGCTATTTTTTTAATTCCATATAATAATTCAGCTCTTTAAACTGTTTTTTTCAAAAATGAATTCAACCCCTAAAAAACTTTAGAAGCATTCGGATTTATAAACTGTTTTTTTTTTCAAATATGAATTCAACAGCTAAAAAAACCTTGGCAGCATTCTGATTTATAGAGAGTTAACAACTCAACATGTGATTCTAACAATTTTAACCTCTAACAAATGCCAGAAACTGTCCAGAAAAACATGTTAGATATACTAGGGCAGAAACATCAACCATTTCAGCAAAATTTGGTAAAAGAGGCTCTGAGTTGTAGTGTGACTTCTGTATGAGAATGGTTTTGGAGACGATTCCATTGTGCTGTAATGTTGACGCCCGAATATGGATTAGGGGGCGAGTACATTGCGTCACATAATTCCACTAACAAGAGTTCTGTACGTCAGTAAAATAAGGGGGCTTTTAGATATTAATGGGTAGGTGATTACTGGTTAGTAGCATGACTTATCAAGTTAAATAATATGGAGTTGCTGTCTGCAGATATTGTTATTCAGCACTACATAAAAAGTAGTTGTGCTCTAGCTGACTTCTTCCTAACATGATATTTTTAAGGAGCTCTCTTTCTCAAGGCCATGAACTAGAATGTAAACAAGTTTTCTCCCTGGTTCTACTCGGCCAATTCCTTACGGTTCTAAAGAAGTTTGTTCAGGATTCTAGATTCTTTTTCAAATTGTTAATTCGGCCAATTCATGCGTTCTGGGATCCACCTGGGATGCCCGTGTGCTCAAAGCAAGTCGGATTTGGCAAAATGATGTTATAATTTTGTGACTCCAGAGGATTGTAACAGGAGCGTTCATGGCATTGGCGATGAAAATGACAACATTAATCAGCAGTATATTACTTGCAGTGTGTCTGTGTGTGCGTTTGCCCCTCTCTGGGGCTGATCCGTACATTAATACCGTTTGGAGTAGTTGTGAGATTAGCGAATATGGAAACGGTAGCGCCTTCCGAGTAATCTAAACCAGGTTTTGGAATAACTGGTGATCAACGTTTATCTCAATGGATTCAATACTAGTGTTGTTGATGATGGGCAAAACAGCAACAGTACGGTTTACGGGCTTGTCCAGTGCCGGGGAGATTTAAATTCCTCCGATTGCCAACAGTGCGCATCCGCGGCTAAATCCAGGCTTGTTGATGGATGCCGCCAAACTTCTGGATTCATTCAATTAGACGGTTGCTTCTTACGTTACGACAATCATTACTTTTACGGCAATTATAGGACAAGGGGCAGTCAAATACTTAGTGTATCTGAAGTCAGTGTTTCGGTTGATGCCTTGCAATTGTTTCAGCAGGCCAGGAATGGGAAATTAACTTATCCTCTCATATAGTAAATCCGGATCTTATATTCAAGTACAGTATTCTGGAAGAGGCTACAAGCTATTTTAAACCGGAGAATAAGCTTGGCGAAGGGGGATTTGGATCCGTTTTTAAAGTGAGCGCTTAGCATTCAATTACTTACAGATTTGGAGGCAGCAGCTTGAGTAGTATTATTGAAGAATATAAATAATTTTGAAATTCATTGATCTGCTGCAGGGGGTTCTCTCAGATGGCAGAGAAGTTGCTGTTAAACGGCTGAAAATAGGTTCAAGGCAAGGAGATGTTGAATTTTTGAACGAAGCAAATCTTATCAGTCGTGTTCAGCACAGGAATCTGGTGAAATTGCTTGCTTGCTCGGTTGAAGGTTCGGAAAGGCTACTAGTTTACGAATACCTCCAGAACAGTAGTCTCCACAGAATTATATTCTGTTTGTTTTTAACTCTTTAACTTTTTAACTCTTTGTGAATGTAGTTTGATTTCTACCATCGACAAGAATGTTCATAGCTTCTTGATTGCTGTCTGTAAGAATATCTTGAGAATATCCTTAACAGTCACGGGAGGGATCAATTGTTTGACCTTGACGTCAAATTCCCGAAAATATTTCAGAATCTGCCATCAATTTAAGAATGCCCGTAACTATGTTTTTACTGCCCGTGATGCAACAATTGCAGATATAACAAAACGCCATTTACTTGACTGGCGAGCGAGGTGGGCAATCCTAATGGGAACTGCGCGTGGACTGGCATATCTTCACGAGGAGTCTGAGATTAGGATCATTCATAAAGACATTAAAGCAAGCAATATTTTAGACAATAAAAACAGACCCAAAATAGCGGACTTTGGCTTAGCCAAACTCTTTGTAGAAGATGAGAGCCATGTGAGAACTAGAGTTGCAGGAACTTTGTAAGAATTCCCTCTACTATTCAATCTCTCTGGATGACCCCAGCTTCGTTTAATAACTCACAATATATTGACTAGGTAATTTAGAGAGGGTTAAAATGTACTAGGTAATTTAGAGAGAGTAAAAATATGGAAATTTCATCGGCATGACATTGTGCAAGCTTACATGGCCCTGAGTACGCATTACGCGGACAGCTGACAGAGAAAGCAGATGTATTCAGCTATTGATTCCTTTTACTTGAGATTATTATCAGCGGAAGAAAGAATCATGTTGTGGGTGAAGGAATGGAGATTTTCATTGAAAGAGTATGGTTCGTGTGGATCTCATAGTGATCATCGAAATTTTCTGAAATCTCCTTATCATTGTCATCCTCTGCTAACTGAAGTTTAATACTGTTTTTGTTGATAATGACCACCCAGGTATGGAGATTATATGACACAGAGAAAGCAATAGAACTTTTGGATCCCACATTGGAGGGCAGTTATTCGTTGGAGGAAGGGATGAGGGTGATTAAAATAGGTCTTCTGTGTACTCAAACAACTGCAGCGTTGCGGCCTTCAATGTCCCTGATGGTGTCGATGCTGACAAGTGAGGGAGGATA